>QNGE01002459.1:0-114007 GCA_008508345.1 Paragonimus westermani | reverse complement strand
TTAATTATTGTGGAGAATAGGCGCGATTCTAGACAGGAACGTACCAGTCCTCTACAATTTGGTGAGCCCCATTATTAACCCATTTTCTTCCAACAATTTTTTCCCGGTTCACTGCAGCGAATTAATTAACCCGAAATCTCCCAATTCCGGTAAACCGTTTTGACTTTTGGGAGTTTACCTTTTAGTATATATATATTCCTGCTTTATATTGCAATGGACGCAGAACGGAAGCTGACGGTTGGAGCGGTCACAATTACTGTTCCACAGTTCCTGGATATGGAACCCGCTTGATAAGCGACCGTCTGATCTGTTGCTTCAATTGCAACAGTTGTTGGGTCCCTCATCCATGGATGAAACATTCCTCAAGGAGTAGTGGATGCAACGCCTTCCGGTTGACACGCAAGCTATTCTTACAGCAGCCAAGTCCCCGTCCCTGTTGGACGCAGCACAACTCGCAGATGAGATTCAGGATGGTTTCTGCACTGTCTCACCTCTCTCCATTACAGCGGTGACAAATCGTACGGAAAAGGGTCCCGAGATCTCAAGCTTTTCAGCTCCACAGCACTCATCGCGTCCGCCACCCGATGATTGGCGCACGGTTGGGCGGAGATAGCAGCTCTTCAGCGAGATTTCGCCCGCCTTACGACACGATCCCCTACGTGTCGACGTCGGAGTAAGTCCCCGCGTAAATCTCGGGCATCTGGCAAATTGTGCTGGTAATACAACAAGTTCGGCAACCGGGCGAAGCGTTGCGTTGCCCCTTGTAAATTCTTCAGTCAGGGAAACTCCCAAGCCGGTCCGTAGTGGCGACAAACGTGACCGGCATCCTCCCTAACAGTCGCCTCTTTCACATTATGGGTTCAAGCTCGGGAATCACGTTCCTTGTCGATACCGGGGTGGAAGTCAACGTGATTCTTCCAAGACCTGGCGAGGCGACCCCCCATTCCTTACCCATGCTTCGTGCTGCTAACGGCACACCCATTTCCACCTATGGTCAACGCTCACTCACGCTTGACTTCGGCCTCCGGCGAACATTTCGCTGAGTTTTCACAGTTGCAGCTGTACCTTTCGCTATTTTTGGGAATTGATTTTCTTCAGCATTCCGAACTCGTGGTCGATACGCGAAGACGAAAACTGGTCGATTCCCATACAACAATTAGCACTAACGGCATCCAGGCATACTTAGAGCTCATCAGTCCTCTTATTCTTCAGCCTGACATCCCTCAGCCTTACGCATCCTTATTTTTAGATTTTCCACAACTCGTTCGATCTGCGAACGAACCCCATCAAGTCATTTCAACTTGCACTCACCACATTAAAACTAAAGGCCCACCAGTCTCCTGTAGCTAGGGCGGATTCCGAACACATGCTCGAACTTGGAATAATCCGTCCTTCTAAGAGTCCATGGGCTTCTCCACTTCACATGGTCCCCAAAAAGTCGGGTGACTGGCGCCCTTGTGGCGTTTAGCGTGCCGTCAACAACGTCACGGTACCTGATAGATATCCCAGTCCCCATATACAGAATCTGACAGCTTGCCTTTCTGGCAGGACCGTATTCTGTAAGATTGATCTGGTTTGTGCCTACCATCAGATCCCGGTAGAGGAGACGGATATCCCCAAAACAGCTGTCATCACGCCTTTTGGTCGATTCGAATTTCTCCGAATGCCATTTGGCCTAAGTAACGCTGCACAAACCTTCCGGCGCTCCATTCATGAAGAATGCTGAGGTTTGGATTTCGTCTAACACTACTTGGATGATATATTAGTGGCTAGTCCATCCGAAGATGAACATCTACAGCACCTTCATTCATTGTTCGCTAGGTTAGCCCAGCAAGGAATAACCATCAACTCAGCCAATTGCGAACTCGGAAAAGGGAGCATAGAATTTTTGGGCCACATTATTTCCGCTTCTGGTATTCAGGTTCTGTAAGCAAAGACAGGTGCTGTCAATGATTTCCCTGAGCCTACATCTTTTAGACGGCTTCATCGTTTTACTGGTCTAGTTAATTACTACCGGCGTTTTATCCCTCATTGTGCGCAAATTCTGCAACCCCCCACGGATTTACTCTGAGGAGGTACACGTAAATTCAATTTTACGGTCGAAGCACGCACAGATTTTGTAGAGCTTGAAGAAGCTTTATCCAATATTGCTCATTTAGCCCACCCAGACCCTCAAGCCCTACTTTCTCTTTTTACTGATGCCTCAAGTGTAGCTGTAGGTGCCGTATTGCAACAGTTTGTCAGTGACAATTGGCAACCCTTAGGTTTCTTCTCCAATCGCTTGTTACCGACAGAATTCCGGTATAGCACCTTTGAAGAGAAATACTTGCTATATACCTGGGTATGCTCCATTTCTGTCATGCGTTGGAAGGTCGCCTCTTCACTGTGTTTACTGACCACAAGCCCTTGGTGTATGCACTGGGATCTTCATCAGACAGATACTCCCCCAGGGAGATCAGACACATGGGCTACGTTTCACAGTTTACCTGCGACATACGGCGTGTTTCAGGTACCCTCAACGCTCTCGCTGACGCTCTCACGCGTCCATGCCACCCTAGTCACACCTGCTTCCGGTGACCTTAGTAACCTAGCTGCAGCCCAGGCGCGAGAGCCTGAGTTTCAAGCACCATTGCAACGCTACTCCTTAAAGCTGCGCACCATTCCTCTGCCTAATGCAGATGGAACCATTGTTTGCGGTATGACTACAGGTATTCCAAGACCTGTAGTGCCACTAGCATACAGGCGTGCTAGTTTCAACCAGCTTCATAATCTCTCGCACCCTGGTATTCGAGCTACAGTTAAGCTAGTAGCGGATCGATTTGTTTGGCCTGAAGTCAGCTCAGACTTTCGTAGTTGGGCACGCGCTTGCCTACAACGCCAACGTTCCAAGGTGCATAAGCACACACGAAGCCCAATTTCCTCATTCGGTCTTCCAGATGCCAGGTTTTCACGCGTTCACCTAGATTTAGTTGGCCCCTTGCCACATTCACGTGGCTACGTCCACATCCTAACATGTGTTGACCGATTTTCAAGATGGCCGGACGCCATCCCACTTAGGAATTGCTCCTCCGAGGCGGTCGTGAACGCCTTCTTGGAACGTTGAGTGGCCAATTACAGATGCCATACAACCATTACGATGGGCCGCGGTTCGCATTTTGAATGCATAACATTCGAAGCTATGACGAACTTTCTTGCATGCCGGAACATTCGCACCACGGCATACCATCCGTCCTCGAATGGTTTAGTGGAACGTTTCCATAGGCAGCTTAAAGCTTCACTTCGCTTCGACACTGTCGGACTACATGCGGCAAATTCAGCCCGCACCCCCGTGAACAGAACAGGCCAGTGCGCATACACGAAGATTTGGCCACTCGTTCACACGTACTCGTCCGTTGCGACGAAGTACGCAGGCCACTGAAGTCACCTTAATCGGGCCCCTTCAAGGTGCTTCGGCGAACACCCAAGCACTTCATAATCGATCGTGATGGTCGTTGAGACACCGTCTTCATCGATCGCTTTAAAGTCACATAGTTGATGACGATATCACCCGAGTCCGTTCGCAGCCATCTGTGGCAGCGCCCGCCTCCACACCGCCCAATCCACAAGTTGCCTTCACGCCACCTGCTCCAAGTCAAACACGATCAGGACGTCACGTCCACTTCCAAGCAGGTTTTGTAGACATTGTTTTCATAAAGTTTCCTTTTTCCCTCCAGTATCCTTCTCATTTTAGAGATAAAGAAGCAAAAATATCGCGAAACACAAAAAACGACAAAAAAGAAATATTGTGTAAAGCAATACTTGAAGTGCAACAAACACTAGAAAGTTTCATGGTGAGCCTGTATATAATTTTTGCTCGCCAGATACTTATTTTCCTTCTATATTACAGGTAACGCACAGAGCACGGTGGGGGGAGAGCACAATCCCGTCTGTCGTTGCAGCAGTGGGGGAAGCCTACCTCCCATCTTTTTTTCTTGAGTTTTGGTGGGTTTGGTAGCCCGCTTCGACAGCACCACCTTAGGGACGCATGGACAATTTCGGATATTGCAAGCAGACCGACCCATCTTCACCGTTACCAACCTTATTCAACGTGGATTACGCAGATGTTCTTGGATAAACTGGCCCCCCACTCAACCTGCGGTAACTTCAATGTCACTGGCTCCATTTTCCTTTGCTTTTGTCCAAGGCCTTCAAGCGTGAAGCCTTCTAGAGGAGGACGTATGTAGAGACCTTCTTAGTTTGCCAAGTATTCCGACTATTTTGCTACTTATTTTGACCGTTGACACTATTGACATTGTTTGGTCGCATGTCTGGATTTTCTCGTTGATTCGACCGCCCAAGTACACAATTACACATGCACTTTCCGGTCGATAGCTACCGGTCTGTCGCGCTTTGCTTCTGTTGTGTTTTGCTTACAGCTCGCCTTCCCGTTCTCCTTGCAATAAACGTCTCTGTCCTATAATCAGTACTTCTGATTTAATTATTGTGGAGAATAGGCGCGATTCTAGACAGGAACGTGCCAGTCCTGTTCATATCTTTCCACACTCCCCTTTCTTTCGGTACCATCAACAATCTTCTGTAATGGAAAAATTAGTATACGCTTGAGCTTTGTCCACTGAAATTCAAAAAGCCTCTTCAGAGGAAAAATCTGAACGTAGTCCCAACAGGCTCCGAACGAAACTATCGCGGTAAGGTTCGGAAACAAGCCGTAAACTTCCGGCAATTGTTGGAAATACGATAAACAATCAGTCCTAGGCTAGTCTGGGGCCATGGGCAGCAACCAAGTGTAGAAGGAAAAAGGACAATGGGTGGGGAATAAAACCGGGAGTGCGTTTTATTTCGTACACGAAAAACTGGGAAACTTCGAAGGAAGGAATGTGATCAGAAGCTTCATTAGAATGGCACAAATGATATTGCAAGCCAGAAATGAAAAAAGCACACATCATAATATCGGAGGTAACAAAGTGTTTAAATGGTCCATGATAGGAAAATCACTCACGTACGTCGAACCAACATTGAAGCGACTAGATTAAATAATGTTTCGATAGTCGCATTCATCCGTACATTTTCGATTATTTGGTTTTAAACCCGCCTTTGTTTTAGTCAAGCTAACCATTTTAAATCATCATGCTCGGGGCTGAAAACAGCTCGCCCCGTGTCTCACTAGCTTGACGTATTTCTCTGTACACACCAATTTCCAGGGTCGGTTATAACGCACGGGGTTAATGCGCTGAGTTCTAGCACTTCATATTCGGTCGATTTTCGATAGTGATCAATGACAAAGTTTTACTTTGTTGGATCAGTTCCAGCAGTTGTTGTGCCCGATATTAATTTGAACACGTGGTTACACTTGGCCTTTTTTAGATGAGTCCGTTGCGTATCGTCATATTCCGGAATGATTTTTGTACGTTATATATTTTGGTTATATTATTTTCATGTCACCATTTTAATTATATCTCACTGTGTATCTGTTGCTTGTCATACTGATGTCAGCTAACGATTCTAAGCCGCTTGAGTACCGCACGGTAGCCCTATCACTGGTAGTCCCACCGTTCTTAGAGATAGACCCCATCCTATGGTTCGTAAACTTAGAAGCAGAATTATACAATAACCGAGTTCTTTCTGACCTGGCCAATTTCAGCCAGTTAGTAGCTCGTTTGCCAAAAGAAGCCACGACACAGCTCCGAGCCCCCACTGTATCTTCCCTTTGCCAGGCGCACGTTTTCATCACATGCACGTTCATCTGGTAGGTTGCTTACCAACTTGGAATGGCTTTATTTATCTGTTGACGTGTGTTGACCGCTTCACAAGATGGCCTGCAGCCATACCGCTACCCAAATTCTCATCAGAAACAGTAACCAGCGTCTTTCTGGAACGTTGGGTGGCACAATTCGGTTGTCCAGTAGTGGTGATCACAGATCGTAGATAACAATTTGAAGGACATTTCGCGGTCCTCTTGAATACGCCAGGAAGCAAGCATATCCGAACTACGATCTACCACCCGGCAGCAAATGGAATGGTGGAGCGTTTCCATCGCCAGATAAAAGCGGCCCTTAGCCCACATGCCAATCCCTCGTGGAGAAAGGCACTGCCGTTATATCTTTCAGGCTTGCGAAACACAGTGAAAGAGGACCTAGACGCTGCTGCAGCCGGACTAGCTTTTGGTTGCACACTTAGATTACCAGGTGAACTCGTGTCACCTGCACCTTCAGCACAGTACAGTTACGGCGGCTACACAACTCGTTTGGCGCACTACATGCGAAAGCTACGTTCGGTGCATCCTAGAGGGCACTCTTCAGCCAAGCACGTGCACGCTGAGCTACTCTCTTGTACGCATGTCCTTCTATGTGCGAACGAATTGCGGCCACCACTGCAACCCCCACACACCGGTCCCTATCATGTTCTCGCAGGAGACACGTAAACCTTCACCGTTGGCCGAAACGGCAGGCGCGAAGCAGTCTCTGTCGACAGGCTGAAATCACCATTCAAGGAAGAACTATCAGCCACGCCTGCGTCGACAACTATCGTTCCTCTCCCGAAGCCCCCAGTGGCAACAGAAAGCGTTCCGCCCCGGAACCTCCTGCAGTCGTCAATACCCCCCTCAACTACGAACCCCAATCCTGCTACCTATGGGCAAAATCGTCTTTGTAGGGATCTGCGCGAGCCCGTACGATATGCAGAGTATGTTAACATTTATTATTTTTGGAAATGAGATTTTCCCAAAATATACGGGCCAACATTTGTACTCCTCGTTTGATCCTCCTGCACTTCTGAGCTATGGTATGTGTGGACTTCGCGATACCATTTCTGATACAAAAAGATTTCTTGTTCGAAAGCTTACTGACTATCTGCTCACTTGTGAATTTTTGGATAATTTTGCATGCAACAAATATCTACGAACTTTTCTTATTCATACGCTTCTGCAGTTTTCAGATGCATTGCCAGGTCCACAGACAAAATGGCCTTGTTTGGGATCAGTATAATTCGCCTACTAACCTTTTTCTTTGTTGAGTCTATCACTTGTAAACAGGTGACAAGAAAGAAGAGAAAACCAAAAGCAGTGACACACAACGTTGCAGTGTCTATGAGACGTCGGCTGTGAAATTATTTAGTCCACCGGATACGTTGACATGGTGAGTTATCCTTCTCCGCTTGTCCTGCGGGTACTTGGCCGTGTTTCTCTCTCTTCCAGACGATCCGGACACGGAGCGTGGAGAGACGACTCCCATCTACCTATCGTAAAGCACTAGACAAACTTACCCTCTTTTCTCTCAAGGGTTTTTAGGGTTGAGCAGCCCGCTGCAATAGACAGGAAATTGCACCGAAGACAGAATAACATGAATAAATGAACCATCCCAGCGCAGCACCTATTTTGGACCGACTCTTCCTCCACCCCGAACTTCCAAATTCCTTATCACGTGCGATCAATCTTTGCGTATATCACCCTGTAACTGCGAACAGTTTGAAAGGCATGATGTGCGACTTTTTCTCCCTCTCTGTAATAACAAGGGCCTGCGCAATACTTACTAGCCCTCTGGTGGAGAGCTATACAGCGACTATAATGAATAATATTTTGACAGTCGCATTCATCCGTACATTTTCGATTATTTGGTTTTAAGCCCGCCTTTGTTTTAGTCAAGCTAACCATTTTAAATCATCATGCTCGGGGCTGAAAACAGCTCGCCCCGTGTCTCGCTAGCTTGACGTATTTCTCTGTACACACCAATTTCCAGGGTCGGTTATAATACACGGGGTCAATGCGCTGAGTTCTAGCACTTCATATTCGGTCGATTTTCGATAGTGATCAATGACAAAGTTTTACTTTGTTGAATCAGTTACAGCAGCATAGAATGGATAGCAAAGATGGATATTCGAATTGAAGAGTATGTGAAAGACTTGCACAGATTTCAACGGGAAACTTGTACTAGCTTTTCATTAACACTTCGCAGACAGCTGTAAATGCTAAGAAGCATAGAGGAGTGGACCTACCGCCAGGCTGCCCGTATGGAAGTGCGGTGTACAAATGCGTACTCATTACACGGCGAACAAAGCCCTCCAAACGGTAGTGTTTGTTCAATCAATTGTTATGATAAATTGTGGTTTTGCAGAATATAGATGTCAAGACTGCTGGGTCATCTATCATCTCACCGATGGATATCAAATCGATAAGGCAAACCTGGTGCACTCGCACGACTCTCAGGTTGATAAGCCGAATATTTATCCTAGGAATAGACGTCTGGCTGTCGATGTTGAACTGCATGTATGTGAGATGATGAGCCATTTTAAGAGTGCTTATGAAATGAGGACGTATGTGAACAGAACGTACGGGATTAGAATGCGTCGGCACGATTTATCTAATTTACGCACGAGACACAACAAATTAGATGATCGCAATGAAATTATTAAGTTGCGAGATTTACTGAAAGTGGAAGGCAGCTATAGGTTCCTATTGCGGGAGAACTTGCTAAGGTCTGTCATGTTCGTACCGAAAGGTACATTCCATCAGTTAAATTATGGCGGCTTCATACTGTGGCATGCCATGTTGGTAGACGTAACTAGAGTGGGTGTAACGACTTTACGCACTTATGCCAAACGAAACTACTGCCAGTTATAGGATAGTTTTGGAAAACCTGCTTGAAATGTTGCCTTGTATGTCTGCCGTTCACACTTTCAGAGTTACTCATCCAGCAGCACAGATGAGGACAATAGGTAGAGTCTTCCAACATTGTTCCATCGTATTTTGCCGGTTTTGCTTACAGTTGGTTGCAGGCTGTGAAGTCTGTCAGTAATGAGGCACATCAGCGTGCTACGAGCACCTGGTTGCCTTACAAAATGGGTTGGGCTTCGCATAAATTTAAGTCCACGATTTTGTTCGTTAATCTTACCACCAACCGTGTTGAGAACGAAAACAAGCACATCAAAAGTGCCGTATCTGAACGATCCAGTGTGTATGCATTTTTCCAGCANTGTTAGTGGCAGTGGTGAATTTCGTATGACGGGAGTAGTTCTTATTTTCTTTTTTCTTCTCTATTTATAAGGTTTGCTTTTTCTTCTTCGTGTCTGTGTGGCGGTTAGGCATCATTGGTTTACAGTGACGTATTGCTCTCTAGGATGATGAACTGGAATTTTTCAAAATCCTTTCGCGAAAGTAGTAGCGCACTGCGTGAGTCACATGTGGTAATGAAACTTTTTCACTTCTTTTGAACTTAAGACGGCGAAAAATGAATTTGTGTTCCGCTGCAAGTGTACGCAGCCGTGAGTCCGAATACACATAATGTCTGCAGTGAGGTTATCCGATGAAATATCTCCTGAGTTCTCATTCGGTGACGCCCACTTGAGAGGCAATTACGATATTGCGGACAAACAAGAGTAGGAATTATAGAGCGGAAGCGGATTGGTGTGATGAACCTGTTGGAGACGCCCATCAACTGATGGAGCAACGATGGATCAGTCAAAGAATGGTCAATGATATCTGTAGAGACCTTCTCAGTTTGCCAAGTATTCCGACTATTTTGCTACTTATTTTGACCGTTGACACTATTGACATTGTTTGGTCGCATGTCTGGATTTTCTCGTTGATTCGACCGCCCAAGGACACAATTACACATGCACTTTCCGGTCGATAGCTACCGGTCTGTCGCGCTTTGCTTCTGTTGTGTTTTGCTTACAGCTCGCCTTCCCGTTCTCCTTGCAATAAACGTCTCTGTCCTATAATCAGTACTTCTGATTTAATTATTGTGGAGAATAGGCGCGATTCTAGACAGGAACGTGCCAGTCCTGTTCATATCTTTCCACACTCCCCTTTCTTTCGGTACCATCAACAATCTTCTGTAATGGAAAAATTAGTATACGCTTGAGCTTTGTCCACTGAAATTCAAAAAGCCTCTTCAGAGGAAAAATCTGAACGTAGTCCCAACAGGCTCCGAACGAAACTATCGCGGTAAGGTTCGGAAACAAGCCGTAAACTTCCGGCAATTGTTGGAAATACGATAAACAATCAGTCCTAGGCTAGTCTGGGGCCATGGGCAGCAACCAAGTGTAGAAGGAAAAAGGACAATGGGTGGGGAATAAAACCGGGAGTGCGTTTTATTTCGTACACGAAAAACTGGGAAACTTCGAAGGAAGGAATGTGATCAGAAGCTTCATTAGAATGGCACAAATGATATTGCAAGCCAGAAATGAAAAAAGCACACATCATAATATCGGAGGTAACAAAGTGTTTAAATGGTCCATGATAGGAAAATCACTCACGTACGTCGAACCAACATTGAAGCGACTAGATTAAATAATGTTTCGATAGTCGCATTCATCCGTACATTTTCGATTATTTGGTTTTAAACCCGCCTTTGTTTTAGTCAAGCTAACCATTTTAAATCATCATGCTCGGGGCTGAAAACAGCTCGCCCCGTGTCTCGCTAGCTTGACGTATTTCTCTGTACACACCAATTTCCAGGGTCGGTTATAACGCACGGGGTTAATGCGCTGAGTTCTAGCACTTCATATTCGGTCGATTTTCGATAGTGATCAATGACAAAGTTTTACTTTGTTGGATCAGTTCCAGCAGTTGTTGTGCCCGATATTAATTTGAACACGTGGTTACACTTGGCCTTTTTTAGATGAGTCCGTTGCGTATCGTCATATTCCGGAATGATTTTTGTACGTTATATATTTTGGTTATATTATTTTCATGTCACCATTTTAATTATATCTCACTGTGTATCTGTTGCTTGTCATACTGATGTCAGCTAACGATTCTAAGCCGCTTGAGTACCGCACGGTAGCCCTATCACTGGTAGTCCCACCGTTCTTAGAGATAGACCCCATCCTATGGTTCGTAAACTTAGAAGCAGAATTATACAATAACCGAGTTCTTTCTGACCTGGCCAATTTCAGCCAGTTAGTAGCTCGTTTGCCAAAAGAAGCCACGACACAGCTCCGAGCCCCCACTGTATCTTCCCTTTGCCAGGCGCACGTTTTCATCACATGCACGTTCATCTGGTAGGTTGCTTACCAACTTGGAATGGCTTTATTTATCTGTTGACGTGTGTTGACCGCTTCACAAGATGGCCTGCAGCCATACCGCTACCCAAATTCTCATCAGAAACAGTAACCAGCGTCTTTCTGGAACGTTGGGTGGCACAATTCGGTTGTCCAGTAGTGGTGATCACAGATCGTAGATAACAATTTGAAGGACATTTCGCGGTCCTCTTGAATACGCCAGGAAGCAAGCATATCCGAACTACGATCTACCACCCGGCAGCAAATGGAATGGTGGAGCGTTTCCATCGCCAGATAAAAGCGGCCCTTAGCCCACATGCCAATCCCTCGTGGAGAAAGGCACTGCCGTTATATCTTTCAGGCTTGCGAAACACAGTGAAAGAGGACCTAGACGCTGCTGCAGCCGGACTAGCTTTTGGTTGCACACTTAGATTACCAGGTGAACTCGTGTCACCTGCACCTTCAGCACAGTACAGTTACGGCGGCTACACAACTCGTTTGGCGCACTACATGCGAAAGCTACGTTCGGTGCATCCTAGAGGGCACTCTTCAGCCAAGCACGTGCACGCTGAGCTACTCTCTTGTACGCATGTCCTTCTATGTGCGAACGAATTGCGGCCACCACTGCAACCCCCACACACCGGTCCCTATCATGTTCTCGCAGGAGACACGTAAACCTTCACCGTTGGCCGAAACGGCAGGCGCGAAGCAGTCTCTGTCGACAGGCTGAAATCACCATTCAAGGAAGAACTATCAGCCACGCCTGCGTCGACAACTATCGTTCCTCTCCCGAAGCCCCCAGTGGCAACAGAAAGCGTTCCGCCCCGGAACCTCCTGCAGTCGTCAATACCCCCCTCAACTACGAACCCCAATCCTGCTACCTATGGGCAAAATCGTCTTTGTAGGGATCTGCGCGAGCCCGTACGATATGCAGAGTATGTTAACATTTATTATTTTTGGAAATGAGATTTTCCCAAAATATACGGGCCAACATTTGTACTCCTCGTTTGATCCTCCTGCACTTCTGAGCTATGGTATGTGTGGACTTCGCGATACCATTTCTGATACAAAAAGATTTCTTGTTCGAAAGCTTACTGACTATCTGCTCACTTGTGAATTTTTGGATAATTTTGCATGCAACAAATATCTACGAACTTTTCTTATTCATACGCTTCTGCAGTTTTCAGATGCATTGCCAGGTCCACAGACAAAATGGCCTTGTTTGGGATCAGTATAATTCGCCTACTAACCTTTTTCTTTGTTGAGTCTATCACTTGTAAACAGGTGACAAGAAAGAAGAGAAAACCAAAAGCAGTGACACACAACGTTGCAGTGTCTATGAGACGTCGGCTGTGAAATTATTTAGTCCACCGGATACGTTGACATGGTGAGTTATCCTTCTCCGCTTGTCCTGCGGGTACTTGGCCGTGTTTCTCTCTCTTCCAGACGATCCGGACACGGAGCGTGGAGAGACGACTCCCATCTACCTATCGTAAAGCACTAGACAAACTTACCCTCTTTTCTCTCAAGGGTTTTTAGGGTTGAGCAGCCCGCTGCAATAGACAGGAAATTGCACCGAAGACAGAATAACATGAATAAATGAACCATCCCAGCGCAGCACCTATTTTGGACCGACTCTTCCTCCACCCCGAACTTCCAAATTCCTTATCACGTGCGATCAATCTTTGCGTATATCACCCTGTAACTGCGAACAGTTTGAAAGGCATGATGTGCGACTTTTTCTCCCTCTCTGTAATAACAAGGGTCTGCGCAATACTTACTAGCCCTCTGGTGGAGAGCTATACAGCGACTATAATGAATAATATTTTGACAGTCGCATTCATCCGTACATTTTCGATTATTTGGTTTTAAGCCCGCCTTTGTTTTAGTCAAGCTAACCATTTTAAATCATCATGCTCGGGGCTGAAAACAGCTCGCCCCGTGTCTCGCTAGCTTGACGTATTTCTCTGTACACACCAATTTCCAGGGTCGGTTATAATACACGGGGTCAATGCGCTGAGTTCTAGCACTTCATATTCGGTCGATTTTCGATAGTGATCAATGACAAAGTTTTACTTTGTTGAATCAGTTACAGCAGCATAGAATGGATAGCAAAGATGGATATTCGAATTGAAGAGTATGTGAAAGACTTGCACAGATTTCAACGGGAAACTTGTACTAGCTTTTCATTAACACTTCGCAGACAGCTGTAAATGCTAAGAAGCATAGAGGAGTGGACCTACCGCCAGGCTGCCCGTATGGAAGTGCGGTGTACAAATGCGTACTCATTACACGGCGAACAAAGCCCTCCAAACGGTAGTGTTTGTTCAATCAATTGTTATGATAAATTGTGGTTTTGCAGAATATAGATGTCAAGACTGCTGGGTCATCTATCATCTCACCGATGGATATCAAATCGATAAGGCAAACCTGGTGCACTCGCACGACTCTCAGGTTGATAAGCCGAATATTTATCCTAGGAATAGACGTCTGGCTGTCGATGTTGAACTGCATGTATGTGAGATGATGAGCCATTTTAAGAGTGCTTATGAAATGAGGACGTATGTGAACAGAACGTACGGGATTAGAATGCGTCGGCACGATTTATCTAATTTACGCACGAGACACAACAAATTAGATGATCGCAATGAAATTATTAAGTTGCGAGATTTACTGAAAGTGGAAGGCAGCTATAGGTTCCTATTGCGGGAGAACTTGCTAAGGTCTGTCATGTTCGTACCGAAAGGTACATTCCATCAGTTAAATTATGGCGGCTTCATACTGTGGCATGCCATGTTGGTAGACGTAACTAGAGTGGGTGTAACGACTTTACGCACTTATGCCAAACGAAACTACTGCCAGTTATAGGATAGTTTTGGAAAACCTGCTTGAAATGTTGCCTTGTATGTCTGCCGTTCACACTTTCAGAGTTACTCATCCAGCAGCACAGATGAGGACAATAGGTAGAGTCTTCCAACATTGTTCCATCGTATTTTGCCGGTTTTGCTTACAGTTGGTTGCAGGCTGTGAAGTCTGTCAGTAATGAGGCACATCAGCGTGCTACGAGCACCTGGTTGCCTTACAAAATGGGTTGGGCTTCGCATAAATTTAAGTCCACGATTTTGTTCGTTAATCTTACCACCAACCGTGTTGAGAACGAAAACAAGCACATCAAAAGTGCCGTATCTGAACGATCCAGTGTGTATGCATTTTTCCAGCATGTTGTGGAACGCTGTAACAATATGTTCTGCTGAACGCCGATGTATGCTGAACACTTAGCGGGTGAGGTTGCACACATATCTGATAAATCGAGCCAGATGCCAGCAGCTTCAATAGAACAACTGTTTTCTCTAACACGCACAGGAAATCTGAACTTGAACGTCGATTGACTGGCCAGGATATGCCGTAGATCGACGTAATCGGGGATCTCATGGAGACAGCTCGTTTTAGACGGGTTGCTAAGGGCACGCTAAGGCAGTTCAAAATGAAAGTCAGGGAGACTTTTGAAAAGCAGGGTGCCCTATGTTGGTACCATCACTAATGTGCCAATTACAACAAGTCTGCACCAGTCTACACCTGCGTTGACTGCGACACCGTGGACAACACAACGTGACCAGCCGGCAAGATTATGAAGAAGCGGCGCTCTCAAGCGTCCCGTGAAAGAACCCACGGCCCTATTCAAGGCCACCCACGACACGGCTTCACGAGCTATATATGAGCAAATATGCTCATGTTTTCATTCTACTGTGGTTATTGCCATTGGTCAAGTGAGGTTCATTGAGCCTTCCTCCAGTGGTTCCTCTGTGAGTATACCGGACAGCAAGTAGTGTGCATCTATTTTCAAACTGATTTGCGGTGCTTACTGCCGTTATTCAAGTGAGATGTCCATATATATATATGTATATGGACATTTACATATACTTGTATACATCTATAGATAGCTATATATGTGCATTTACATGTGTACGTTTAGAGATATGTATGTATGCATGTGAATACATATATATGTATATACATATTATATTTTCATTTATACATTATATTCATATATATATATCCAGGTATATATGGAGCTATATATATATATATACATACATATAAATGGCTATCTGCAAATAGCCATCCCAGCAAACACAAGGCCGACTCCGATGTGTTGGCCAACATCTGGCCAGCAGTCGGCTACACAGTGAGCGAATCGGAATGAAATAAAGAACCATGATCGACATGCTCATTTCGGTTGTTCAACGCATTTGAGTAAACTTCTCAAACATATTAACATGTTAAAAGCGCTTCATTGAACCCACGATTACCTCCATTTTGTGCACGTTTGTTTTAATGGATGTCTCCGACAGACGCGCGTTCGCGGTTATATTTATTTCGTGTACGGTGAGTGCGGTTGCCTTGTGCCTTCTGCGGTCTGTCGTCACTTACAATTTTGTTAAGTCTTGCGAACGTGTCATTTGTATTGCATGTTTTCCGCTTGGTTAAAGCAAGCTTATTAACGTTCATTCACTTAGATTTATAACACGGGAACCCCGAGATTGTTTTCACCAGTTGTCAAGATTAAAATGAGTGGAGTGAACGGATGGTTTAGCAGATGGACTACTAAAAGGCGTATCAAACGTGAAAGGAATAAGCTACGTGCGCTGGGAGAGAATTATGCATCATGTTGGGTTAAAGAGGAGTGCATAGGACCGGCAACCTTAGTGAAGTCTGCAGGTTAGACATTGCATATCTTATCAATGTTTTACCGCAGAAATGTCAAACGAACCTAATGCAAGTGGTTCAGCTGTCGCACATGGCGCTCTGAGCATCACATCAGGTACTGGACTGAGCGCTGTCGAAAATCCCACTCACAGTGGTAGGTTCATCCTATCTACCTTCGTTGTTGTTGCAGCCAGTCAGTCACCCGTAATACCTAGTATTTCCGGGGCCGCCCGATTGTTTGCGATCCACTCAAAATCGGTTACGTCTACTGACTTGGAATTACTGTTAACTTTACTGAGGCCATTCGTTCCTGATTTGCCGCTCGATCCACGCACAATCCGCGGATCTCCTGGCAATGTACACAAGACGGTGCTCACCAGTGGATGTTATGTACACATAGGGATGCCGACATGTCTGCCGAGCGTTTACCACCGTCACCGCTTTAACAGCGGTGACCATATCACCATGCAAGTGAACATAGACAGTCATTGAACTCCATTTCGGTAGGACGCTGCCTGTTGTACTGCCAATTTTGGTTCACAAGTGGAACTGTCAGCTAGAGTTAATACGGCCGGCTTGCATGTAATAGTACTCTTCTGGTACTCCAGTAACCACCCTGGTGTGTATACCTGACCCCATCTCTAATCATTTGCAAGCAGTCTCCTATAACGCCCCTACTTCTATCGCTCTTGTGAGCGACATAACCCATACTTTTTACTTCCTCTTTCTATTTGATCCATTTCGACAACGCCTGTGGTGACCTTGTCTATAATCACCACTCTGCCATACTATAAGTTGTTTCGGAGAAGTTGTAATCAGAAATGGCGAGACGTTTCTGTTTGTTAACGATATGACAATCGTTCGTAACTTTCACCAGGTCAGTAACATCGCTTTCTGCCCACACATTTATACTTCAGGACCTAGCGTCATTGCAGTTGCAGTGCGAAACATAGTTGATGACGTTCTCAACGAGTAAATCGTCACAGTCACTTGTGATTGCAAATTACCCAGTGGTTTTGTCCCACTATATGGTTATGATGTTAGTGCCGCCATGCCGCCGAAGATCTAGGAACCCTGTTCTCAAACCCATTTAGTTTCTCCGAACAAGTATGTTTTCATGTAACACAAACCAAGCAAACAATGGGTTATATCGAAAAGACGTTTGGTCTAATGGCTGAAGAGCTGACACCTCAGAAAATGTGTGCCCAGTCTCAATTCAAGTATTGCACATTCATTTGCTGCCATCCATGCAAGTATGATGCACTTGTACTGAAAACCTTCACTGATCACTTACCATAAGCTACTTCTTATTTATTGCCCAAGTGTATGAAATTTTCAAAGCCGCAGAATATAAAACCGAGATGGCCCACATAAATGAAGAAAAAAGTGCACTTAACAACACAAGGAAGACCTCAGAATTGGTGCAGTTGATGAGACGCGGGAACTATGGGTGAGACCCTACAATCTCGGTAGTGATACTACAAGACAAAACTACCACATATGATTACATAACAATCTGAGGTCTTCAGCTCCTATTTTGCTGCTTCCTTCAACACTTAAAGGAATATATCGCACCCACTTCTTCCTGCAAGTATACGTGCGTTACTGAGCCATGAGCCTCTCGATGCAGTGGTCATGCGCTCTCAGTTAGCTACTATCAAACCCTTTCATCTATGTGATACTGATAGCATTCAACTTGCCGCTCCCAAACACGGGGGAACAAGGTCATCTGCTTTTGTTCATTACCTATATACTTTCTTTAGCATCCGTTTCCTTCACTTTACAGTGGAAAAATTCTATAAATAAGCTCCGCCATAAAGGTGGCTTGGAATAAGATGTCAAAAGTTACCGTGCAATTAACCATACTTCAATTTGTTCAAGAGTATTGGAAAGGATAGCAAAATGTCGCATGGTCACGAACTCCTATAAACCACTGCCAGCATTTTCTTGCTTGACGTGCCAGCTGGAATTTTCTAACCGCCATACAAAATCTACTGATGCTGAAGGAGCTACCATCATTACACTGTTGAACATGGAAAGGGCTTTCGATTGTGTGCCTCATAAGCGTCTTTTGATCAAAATAGCATTTTAATAATAATATATATTTCTCAACAGATATGTGAGAAGCACGTTGGGTTATACGCGAACATTGCAGATAACTACAGGCAATACAAAACAACAAAAAGTTGGACAGTAGCACAAACGTGGAGCCTGTTGCCAAAAAGGGCATGATCAGAAAGAGAATGATTATATTTCACGAAACTCCGATGCATGCGAAAGCAAAATGGATATTTTGGTCGCTTCAGAGATTCACTATGGGGTGATCACATTTACTGTGAGGAATAATGTGTATGCGAAATTTTTCGACAAAAATTTCATGCCATATTATGATTTTTGCCCTGGTTATTGAAATATATAACCCTGTCAACTGGTTGTTGTGGCATCCTGCTATTTGCTCGGAATTTATTCAGACAATTGGAACATTGAGTGGACGATTTGGGAGGCCCCATGGAATGTGCGTGTTTTGGGTAGAACTAGTATAACGTCAGTTTGATGGATTTATTAATAAACGCCAACTTTACATTTCCTAGCTATACGGGTAATGCGTGCACATAAATGAACACATATCAGTAATATAATGTTGAGTTGTAAACGGTCCAGTGAACATGCAGTAAACCAAATGTTAAATGTTCGTGTGAGTATATGATACTACCAGCCGTCTCGAGCAGGCGCTTTTTGAGAGGAGTTGGACAGGGAGGATGGTATTCATGTCATGCGCAGCTGACGGTCAAATGTTCTCCGAACGGCACTCACAAATGTCATCGGAAGATACAGGAAGTTTGAAGAAAAATATTGCGTTTGATATCGTAAGATAGCTGTCCAAACCCTTTTTAAAACGCTGATTGTTGTTACTAGCTCTGATTTTATTCGAAAGTTTATTCCAAGTATAGGAATACTAGACAAAGAAGAAGTTTGCGCAGGTGTGCTTCCGAGAAAGCAGGGTTGGCAAGATGGAGCTTTTATTTTGTAGACTATATGGAGGTCTGTGTAAGGTGACGACAAGCGTTCTTTTGATAGTGTTCGAATGTGTGAATTCATAGACATTGTCATGTTCGTCTTCAATCTACGCAATAAAAGTGAGTCAGTACCAGGTTTTTGGTGGCGTTGCCCCAATAAACTTTTGTTAAATGATTGTTGAAGTTTTTTTAACGCAATTCTGTCAGACTTGGGTAGATGGCAGTATATGAGTGTGCAACACTCTGTACTCACTTGGTATACGTGATCCATTGCTCAGCTGGTTTTATTCATACATTACAGGCCGCACACAAATAGTGAAAGTTGGGGACAACAACTCAGTGTCTAGATCAGTCACAGGTCGGGGATACCAGAAAGTGTTTCGGGACTGTTACTGTTTCTCATAAGTGTAAACGATATATGTGAAGTTGCCAAGCACGGAAAACAACGCTT
The DNA here is from genome assembly GCA_008508345.1 of Paragonimus westermani. Lineage (NCBI taxonomy): Eukaryota > Metazoa > Platyhelminthes > Trematoda > Plagiorchiida > Troglotrematidae > Paragonimus > Paragonimus westermani. Next base: position 94,837 of record QNGE01002459.1, on the reverse strand, counting down.
ATTTGCTGATGGTATTAAAACTGTCAACAGTTTTCATCCTGTTTCATCCATGTTTGTAAAATGTACAGGACGACTTCGTGTCATGAGAGATTTGGTACCAAACTTGGCTGATGAAATTTTCCGCAAATAAATCCACCATCGTTGTGCATTGTCGTTACACGCCAGAAGGCTCTGTAAAGCTGGACGGTCACTGCAGTCAACTGCCGACTCAGAGCGCTACCTAAGTATGCGCTGCTCATACTCATTTAATTTTGCTGAACACATCATTCCTAGTAGATAACACTGGACGAATGAAAAATTACATTGAACGTTCACACTTCATTCCCGCTGCACGGATACACTTTGATTAACTATGCGTACGGCCCCGGTCTGAGTATTGTACGTTCGTATACAGCCACCTGCACAAGTCTGAGAGGCTAGTTCTGAGAAACCTCCCACAGGCATTCGCGAAAGATTGTTGGGTCATCCACCTTCTGTGAGCTAAAGGGAACGCTGCCAGACGCTTATACTCGATCCTCTTAGGCTAAGGCGACCCAACATGAACCTTCCACTGATGTATAACCTGGTCAATGAAAATAAATTCATCATCCAGGAAAAGGCATTCACCCTGACAGCTTCTAAATTCCAGAAACTGCTATGTTCACATTTTTTCTACTAAAATATTCCAAAGCTTGAAACAAACTCCTGGGTGCAATTAGGGCCAGTAATAATGTACATCAATTCAAACGAAACTTAGAAAGTTTTCTATCAGTAACGAACGTCATTCCCACTTTAAACTTCCACCTGCTCGAGAACAATATCCTTAGAAACAAAGCTAACAACATCTGAGGGGAAACCCCCTGTGTTGCGCGGCGTTATATCACGTACTCATCGAAGTGATCAAAACTATCAGTTTCGGGATGGAACTTGTATACTATTATGCTTTTAGACCTGCTGGTGAAAAAGAAAACATGTCCATAACCAACACATATATGTCAGCCCTCTAGCAATAACCCCATGCTCAAAATGAGCTTCTTTGTGGTTGTGGAACACTGTGCAAAATATCAGCATGATGAAACTGATTGAAAGGAGCACTTGCCCTGTTTGTCTCATGCGTCTACATAAAACCTCGCGTTACAATTTGTCCCTCTCCTCGTGATTGAGCGCCTGGCATTCTCTTGGTATTGTCGACCATACTCCTCGTTCCATATACCGGCCGTACAGAAAAATCGACATTTAATTCGGCAGTAATAATGCACTGGGAAGAGCCGATAACCCATCTCCTTTTGCGTTATATGAAAACAAACGTTTGCAAGTGTTATATATTTCATTAACCAGCACAGTGTTATTAATATTATATGAAAGGACTTTTAAATACTGCACAGTCATTTACTGCCATCTATGCAAGTAAAATGCTAATGTGTTGGAACATTTTCAACGATCATTTGCCAAAAGATTATTAGGATGTTCTTCCCCACTGACCTATAGGCAACGCTGTTAAAAATTTGCCACCGATCGATCTTGGTCGCGCAGGATAAAGCTGAATCTGACAGTTCTTTACAAACTGAGATACTCGCACGCCATCACCACAATCCTGTGTAAGCCGGTGCACTCAGAAGCCTTCACCACAGAGTTTATCGTCCACATACAACACACGTCTCTATATGGCTTACGAAATAAGGTTCAAACTGTGCCAACCCTGTTAGCTTGAATGAAGACATACGAACTTCTTTATTGCAAAATATTCTTATATTCATAATAAACTTATGAATGAGGTCGGAACCAGCAACAACGCTCAGCGCTTCAAAAAGAGCCCGGACAGCCATCTTACGCTGTGGAACACAATGTCTACGTTCGAACTCTGTGTATCCTCTGATGACCTCCTTGAGTGTGGTGCCGGGAACACTTATCCGTCAGCTGCGCATGACGTAGATACCCGTTCCCGCTGTCTGACTCCCCTTGAAAACAGCTTGCTTGAAACGAGTCATTGTATCGGTTATTCACACTCTCAACTAGCATTTAATTTGCTGCATGCTAACGAAACCCTTGCAAAATCAAAGTTACTTCATTCGTATGTCTTTATCAATATGCATTCGTTACCCAGGTTGTTGAAAAATACAAAATCATGTATAATTCATAATCCTCATTTACAATTATTCACACACGGCCGTTTGTAGTAGTTTATTTAGTCCGGTGAGCCTCTACGCGATAATGACGCAGAGTGACGTCATATGGGCCATACTTGGAACGCATGCACGTCATGCGGCCTTCCAAATCGTCGACCTAATATTCCGGTTGCCTGAGAAAATCCTGAGCAGTCCGTAAAACGCCTTAATATCTAGATGACATCGTTTCATATTACATCAACTAACGCGGGATTATTAATATCGCACAATGTCCCTGTTGCGGAAATGGTACACGTTATTTCTCATGGCAGTTGTGAATAATACGTTTTCTCATTTGCCACGTGAAACGCTCTTTATTTCTTAGTCCAGTAAAACTTCCTCTCTGCGACGATATCTTCTGCAACGATTGGACGCACAAAATCTTGTCTTGACCAAACTACTTGCAAGATTTGCTACTTTTGGTGGCTCTCGAGCAACCAACGGAGTCTCGTGTTGAATTCTGCTCAATCGTTCGCCGGATTTTGGAGTTTCCCGTGCTCCCTGGCCAAGGCTGAGTTATTTCATTACTTTCCGATCCTAGTTATACCAAGTGCTGGCGAACTAGCCTGAACATGCATCTAAATCCTGTGCCAAACCTGCGGATCAGGCGAACTATACTCCTCCCTACCGCGTGCGTCAAGGTTCCGGACACTACAGTCACTTTCATTCTGATCATCCACCTTTTGGAAGCAGATTTCAAGTATGTGGCACTATTTAAGTATTTGTCGTTCTGAGGCTTGTAAATACCTGCAAATAACGCGTGCTCCTAACATATTCGTTGGGAAATATACACTTATATTATTATTATTATTATTATTATTATTATTATTATTATTATTATTATTATTATTATCGTTACTGGGTTTCGCAAAGTCTTGGCCCTCTCAGAGGCTTTGCCAAGCGATTTATATAAGAAAATACACAATGTACAAGCTAACTACCAGGCTGCCATTAATTGGAAGCCGTTGGTGTGTTCGAAGTGCAGTGTGTAGAATGGCTACCAACAGGATGGTGGAGGTGAATGTCTGCGCTTAAAGTCTTATAACTCTCTCCCATCTTCAACTCGTGGCAGTTTAAGCAAGAAATAACCGAGTTATCGTCGGTACGGCGCGTGATATGTTTCCTCACATACGATTTGTCTATAATTATGAAGTTCTGGTGTTCCTATTCCTGTCCGCTAGTAGCTCATACATCGCTTTTACATGATCCAAGTTAGCTCTGAGCCTTTCAGTCTCAGCTGTCTTTTCTTTCATATGTCTAATCTTGTTCCGGATCCGCCCGTTTGTCCGTATATCACCTGGATAACCTATGCATGGCCTTATGAAGCGCAAACGGACGAGCGTTGGCCAAGAGACAGCAACCTGGATGAACCTATATCAAACTATCTTCACTGCCCTATGTCATAAATGATTTTTCTGAGGTTACTACACTCAGATCAATCCAAAATCAACCGAATTCAAGCTAAGTCGCGTCCCGCATTTCCTCTTGACACTTTCCACAAGTCTTGCCGTCGGAACTCCAAACGGATCTTCACATGGTGCGACCGTAGTAGGGCGGCAAAATAAACTCAGGTTAAAGGGGGTTGATAAAATTTGAGGCCCATATCCGTCAATTCCCAGAGTAAAAACCATTTTTATCACCTTACTACGATGTGGGCTACCCAAGCCAGTCGCCCGAATTACCTCACGACCACGCATAGTTCCTTTGAAGGGAATCGAACAAAACTGCAGCTTAGCAAACGTGTTCGGACCGCTTGGGACCAGACTGCGCATAGCGTAAGTTATCGAGCGGTTTTGGGATTTCTCACTCCAACTACATGGTCTGATGTAAGCAATGTGCAATGATAACGTCGCTCCCATATTTCAAGCAAAAAATCTTCACGACCGCCACCGCCATGGGCTAAAATTTCCTTTGACCAGCACGGGGGATCGAATCCACTAGAAATACCACTATCCACTATGGTGGAACCATAACCAACCGCATATTCACCAACTACCGTGAGTCAGCTCCTTTAATGTTCATCACGTTTTTGTCTCGTATTGGCAACCGGGCTTTGTATACTGTCTGGATACACCACAAAGGCGTAAACTAACGCTGTGCCGGGCTCTGGAGCTTGTTTGGTTAGCTACTCCTTGCAATGGGCTGAATTGTCGCCGGAGAGGAAGACGTCTGCGGTTACTGCCACATGAAGTGAGGTAGCTATAAGGAAATCACGAATTGTCGACCCGTTAGTCTCAGGCATATCTTGTTGGGGTTGAGCAAAGAGAGATTTAGGGTACATTGCTGATCACCACGCCAACTACTAGTCCTTGGCGGCCTAACAGCGTGAGTCTGTGAAGCGACGAACTCGTTCAACAACCGTGCTGCCGTTTCCTGACGAAGCCACCGGGTTGTAAAAATGTGGAGGAAGGTAACTTTCTACTGCTTGGACTCAGGAACGGTCCTTATTTTGATCAAAAACAGCTTCCTTCTAAAGCAGTTTGAGACGTTCGTACTGTCCCCAGATATGTTAATAATAATGGCATATTTCTCGTCGCATTCGTCAGTAAAACGCTCAGGAGAGCGTGATAAACCCATAGATTTTTAAGCATATACATGTTTGAACACCAAATTTGATAATTGTACAACGAGTCAGCTGAGTAAATAGAGCAACAAAACAGACAAAAACGGTAAATATATGAAGGGAAAATTCAAGTTTAGGCGGGAAACTTTGAGCTACATAGTTCTGAGGCGAAAGTACTTGGGGTCTGCACAATCCGATAAGATAATTGATTTGTTACGTCAACTGGGACTCCATAAAGTTATCACTGGCCTGATGCTCAAAGTCGTGCCAAAAAATGGGTGGTTAGAGGATGGAGAGAGTTTATTGGTAAAGACTTTGGTCAATATTCCATGTTGATAGTCACGAAAAAATGTGCAGAAAATTTTTCATGATGTGGGCGAGGTGGGGACGCATATACTTTCGCGGGAAACGCATGGACCTCTCGACCTGACGTCATCCTTCGCTTAAACGTTTAAGAATTCCGAGGAGCTCGCGATATCCCCAGCCATTGCGGAATTTTAGGTATCCGGGCGGGGTGGGACGTTTTCTCGCGCGAGATATATCAGTGAAACCAAGAGTGGGGAGCGGAATCATGCGATAAACGAGAGAAGGTGTAACTGACTATGTGAGCTGTGATGAACAAGGGAACGTGATATTCTGGCATAACCTACTATATGACGTTAACAACATTGTGTTTATTGTTTATATATAAATGGAATATATATAAATGATAGAATAATGGGTAAGGGCAACAGTGTTTGTTGAAGTAGCTGCTTGCGCGAGTGTTTGATGATTGTTATGTGGTAATAGAATGTTGGTGGCCACGTTCCCTGCTCTATTTATTCCCTTCTTATTGATTCGTCTCCTTGCGTTGGAATTCTTCATACCGATTACGAGCCTTTCTTGCGATCTGACACCTCCGCTCAAGTTGCGCGCGTGACAAATCATTTCTCCAATGAATGGGGATCTTGGTGTATTAATAAATCTCGATACTGTTCACTTGCAAGACTTGTTTCCGCGTAGTTTTTTCTTCCTCACTTTCCTTTGCCAGACCTTTGGTTATATGTACGCTGGTTTCATTTTCGCCTGACCGCTTCGCCATTACGTGACTGTTGCATTCGGTCATATTTACGTGAACCGTTAATCTCGGGACTTGTGCACTTGGTGGATTCGATATCGGGGTTCGTTGTTGTCCTCCACTATTTGGTTCATCATATTGTTTTTGAACATTAGCACCTTATCAACAAGAAACTCGCCAATACGACCGTATTCCCTTTTGGATTCGAAATTGTTGCTCGACGGGTTCAGAATTTATAGACGCTCGTTAATTACAGACGCGATTATCTTGGATCCAGCGTATCTATGGACGTTGCGAGAAGACTAAGCGGTGCTCAAACAACCACTGGTCGTCCGAGATTTCCAATGTTGCCTTTTGTGCTCTCAACTTCCTTCAATCTACCACACTGTCTCACCAAATACGCAATACCCTTCCTGAATCCGTCTGGTGTTTCACTACAATGTCCTACTCTGAAAGATTGTGAGCTTGCGAAATCCGTCGGCTTCCCTGACCGCGACGAGACAATGCCGTCCGGACTCAGCTGTATGCCCTCCATGGGATACCCACACATCCTAATATTAGGTGACTTGAGCCCACCACTAACTGGCTTTCAATCATTTTCGCACAAAGACCTTGCCGATGCAGTGCCTGAAGTAGTCCCAGTCGCAGTTGCAGCTACTAGCCTCGTGGAACATTTGACTGATTGCACAGGAAGGCGCGAAGATAACGCTAGCGGACCTAGGTGGTCACTATCTTCATGCGCAAAGTTGAAAACAGTGTACAAAGCTAAGTTGAGGGGGTCGACCAGATTTCCAGTGTCGCCCAGCCCAGCATTTCCTCGGTGATCCCAAAAGCTTGCACAGACTTGCTTCGAAGACAGGCAAAGCCCAAGCCGGTATGCTCTAGCCAGCCAACCCACAAGGACAAACTAACCCAGGAGATGAAACTTCCGAAGATCTGGCAGACATCCACGGCAATATTTTTACAAACAGCTTGCCGTACCGCTCCACGGCAATAAGGTTTAACACTTCTGGGAGAGTTTCCACGGTAGATGCCACTGCAGGCGCTGTGCAAATGAAACTTTGGGGGGTCAGACTGGGATCTCCCGCGCAATATTTTATAACCCTTTCAATCTTCGTTCATGGAGATGCACAGTTAACTGTCTTGCTAGGCATTCTCTTCACATAGTGAGTTGCCGTAGAAACGGTATCTGAAAGCTGGAAGTCGGCAAATTTCACTTCCGACTCCCATGACGGACAGTGCGATCAGCCTCCAACTGCTGCCCGAGTGCCCTCTCATCCCGTGTTCAAGGTTCACTATTTGAACGTCTTTTAATACAAATTTTCCTCCGCGGCGCAAAATACGGTCTCCTCCGCGGCCGACGATGTACTACGAACTTTCAGTAAACCGTAAATCAGCGAAAAACTGCTGCCGACAGAAGAGGAAGGTTAAGGCCATTCACCTTGATTTTCCAGAACTCTTAACCGAGTGTATCATTTCACTTTACCCAACCGTCGTGATGTCAAGTGTTACATTCTCCGCTGGCTCGAATGTTATTTGTCAGACCGTTTCTGTCGTGTGCGTATGGGTCCCCGTATCCTGGGCAGACTCAGACCCAGCAAAGTCCCACAGGGATCCATTCTGGGGCCGCCAATTTTTTATATCTTCGCCAACGATCCACCGTCTGAAATATTGTCTCCACTCACGCTGTTTGCCGATGACAGTGAAGTGTGACGTATTATGTGTAACAGCTTTGACGCAGGCGCCTTACGGGCTGGCATCAGTGCGGTTTGCAAATGATCTACATCAAGTTCAACTGAGTTCAATACCAGCGGGCGGAAAGTTATGCATATAAGACATGAGCACGGTTTCTCTTAATTTCTTGCCGGATCACCGCTCCGAGTCACAGGCAGTGAAAAAGAGCTTGGTACTGTTATGACTCACAATCCCTCAAGATCGCTTGATACTGAGGCCAGCTTCAAGAAAGCTAAGAGCGCACTAGCGTTTCTGAGGCGTGTTCGGAAAATTCGAGCGACCATGTTTCAATAAACCGTATAGCTTTATTTGTCCTCACTTCGAGCAAGGGTCCCCTGTTTGGTCTCCCTACTCACAGAAGGAAAAATCTTATTTTAGAAGCTGCTCAAAGGCTCGCGACAAAATCAGTTCGTGATCTGAGTGCGAAAATCTACCTTGAGCATACTCACGAACTAGACCTCTTCTCTCTATAATACAGAGGGGAGACGACCTAATGTTGGCGTTGGTGATTCCGAGGACCTATAACCTTCCGTGCAGGTCCCTGCACAATTCTGCTGATGCGTGCTCGTTCAGGGGGCATTCCTTGGAGTTAAAAATCTAGTACAGCGCACCCGAGCTCGGGCGTAATTTCTTATCGGTCCGAGTGTGAAAGGCCTGGAACTCTCTGTCAAAACATATCGTGAGTGCCACTTCAGTGGCCGCGTCCGAAATTCACCTGGATCTTCAATGTAACACTTATTTTGTACCCCAGCATACCCTGTTGCACACAACTACATGTGTGGGTTTGTCTATCGATTAGTTGACACTGAAGTATGCATACTCACCCAGATGTAGATTTAAGTGTATAATAATAGCGAGCATGCAGTTACTCGTTCGCCATTAAGCCTTCCGATACGATCAAGAACAGCCGTAACATGTAACTATCCCCCTAGTGCAAGGACTTACCGTTCGGAGAAGCGAGATTATCAAAAGCTATTGCTTTCTACTTCCATCCATCACCCTTTGAACCCATCTAACAGAATTGAAGAGTCGCTGCAGTCCAATTGGCTGATACTTGTTATGGCGGTTTTCTAGGGTAAATTCGGTGGGTGGTTCATTGGTCAGAGCATGGGGTTGGTGGACATCGGATGTAGGTATTTTTGTGATTAGTTGGGAATACTAGTGGCGCCTGTTTGAAAACCGAATGAAGGTGACGGTTCGTGTTGGATGAAAAGACATTTAATTTTCCTTGACCCTTCAGTTTGCACGCAATACAAGTGGGCAGAGCACTCGTGAACTAGTCCTTATTCAGAGCGATCACTTTTCCCATGACACTTACACAACCAGATCGGACTGGTCACGGGACACTGCCTCAGGGGGAGTGAAATTACTTCCGTACATGAAAAACTGGAGAACTCCGACGGAATAAATGCGATCTAAAGATTAGTGGAGTGGTACAAATGATTTTTCCGAATCAGGGATAAAAAACGTCATGTATCATAATATCGTACGTTGAATCAGCATGGCGGTGAACGACGAGAGCACGTTCAGAAGGATATTCAAGGTGACGTACCGACAGTTTGAGGAGTATGTGAAAGACTTGCACAGATTTCAACGGGAAACTTGTACTAGCTTTTCATTAACACTTCGCAGACAGCTGTAAATGCTAAGAAGCATAGAGGAGTGGACCTACCGCCAGGCTGCCCGTATGGAAGTGCGGTGTACAAATGCGTACTCATTACACGGCGAACAAAGCCCTCCAAACGGTAGTGTTTGTTCAATCAATTGTTATGATAAATTGTGGTTTTGCAGAATATAGATGTCAAGACTGCTGGGTCATCTATCATCTCACCGATGGATATCAAATCGATAAGGCAAACCTGGTGCACTCGCACGACTCTCAGGTTGGTAAGCCGAATATTTATCCTAGGAATAGACGTCTGGCTGTCGATGTTGAACTGCATGTATGTGAGATGATGAGCCATTTTAAGAGTGCTTATGAAATGAGGACGTATGTGAACAGAACGTACGGGATTAGAATGCGTCGGCACGATTTATCTAATTTACGCACGAGACACAACAAATTAGATGATCGCAATGAAATTATTAAGTTGCGAGATTTACTGAAAGTGGAAGGCAGCTATAGGTTCCTATTGCGGGAGAACTTGCTAAGGTCTGTCATGTTCGTACCGAAAGGTACATTCCATCAGTTAAATTATGGCGGCTTCATACTGTGGCATGCCATGTTGGTAGACGTAACTAGAGTGGGTGTAACGACTTTACGCACTTATGCCAAACGAAACTACTGCCAGTTATAGGATAGTTTTGGAAAACCTGCTTGAAATGTTGCCTTGTATGTCTGCCGTTCACACTTTCAGAGTTACTCATCCAGCAGCACAGATGAGGACAATAGGTAGAGTCTTCCAACATTGTTCCATCGTATTTTGCCGGTTTTGCTTACAGTTGGTTGCAGGCTGTGAAGTCTGTCAGTAATGAGGCACATCAGCGTGCTACGAGCACCTGGTTGCCTTACAAAATGGGTTGGGCTTCGCATAAATTTAAGTCCACGATTTTGTTCGTTAATCTTACCACCAACCGTGTTGAGAACGAAAACAAGCACATCAAAAGTGCCGTATCTGAACGATCCAGTGTGTATGCATTTTTCCAGCACGTTGTGGAACGCTGTTATGGTGTGTTTGAGGAACGCCGGTCTGAGTTGAACACTGAACAGACAAGATTATTTGAGCCGGTTTTAGGCCTCGAATGTTCGTCGGTGGTTTAGAAACCACTGTCGCAATATGCGAGAGTTATTCTCCTCAAGCATCAAAACGGCACCGAGATATTGGGCGTAGCCCATGCGGAAGGCGCGTGGGAAATGCGTTGCAACAAAAGGCGCATTCCCACGTTGACATCTCATTAGATTATCCCCTGTTGCCATATTGTTACTGTCTTTCGTTTGAGTGATAGACCCCACGCCAGTTTGACTGAGGGATTTCAGCGGTTGTTGCCAGCCCCTGAAGAAACAGAAATCCCGGTTTCTCAGTTTGGTAAACCGGTTGTTTGCGTGCCTGTACCTGTTCCCACTTGTCGTCTGGACAGCATCAGGAATTCTGAGGATGTTGCCATGATATGACCGTTACTTTATGATGTATGAGCGCAGTTAACAATCGTAGACATGTAGCTGCTTTGCGATGGACAAATGAGTTTCCGTCTGGCCATCCTGACCTTTTATTGCACTGTTCAATCTCAGGTAGGGAGATTGTGCAGATAAGCGTCGTTCGAGAACTTATGACCAGAGAAAACGGTGAATAGCAGTAGCGGATGGTATGAATTGTTCTCTTTCGAGACAGAAGTGATTAGTAGAAGACGGGTTCCATTAGTCAGGAGAAGCTTGACAGTCAACTCCAATACCCCTACCTGCAGTATTCCCCACAGCACAGGTTCTAAGGGGTGCTACACAGATGCCGTGCACCAGAAAGATCACGTATATGTCTAATGAATTAAGCTAGATACTCGCAGCTTTCACATAACATCAGCCATCTCTCTTTGACAAGCGCAGGAGGTCGAAACTTGAACGTAGTGTGTTTGACCAAGGTGTGCTGGAGATTGACGTAATCGGGGATCCCATGGAGAGAGCTCGTATCAGACGAGTTGCCAAGGGTACGCTAAAGCAGTTCAAAACGAAAGTCAGGGGGTGTTTTGAAAAGCAACGTGTCTACAAGCATGTAGATTGCAACGTCTGTCAAATACGATTCCAGCAGTAAGACCCCGTGGACTTAGACGAAGACGCCGTGCACTGGGTACAGTGTTCCGTTTAGTACCATCACTAGTGTACCAACTACAGCGAATCTCAACCGGTCTACACCTGTGTTGACTGCGACAACGTGGACCACACAACGTGGCCAGCCGGCAGGATGAGGAAGAAACGGCGCATTCCAGTGGCATGTGAAAAACCCAAGGACCTAATCATAGCCACCTACGGGATGGTTTCACGAGCTACGCTCATGTTATCAGTTTTCGTGTTTACTACCGTTAGTCAACTGAGTTTCACTGAGTCTTCCTTTAGTGGTTCCTCTGTTGGCATACCACACAGCTAGTTGTATACAGACATGTTTACCTGTAGATAAGTATTCATCCGGCTGTGTGAGTTTGTTGGTGGAGGGATTCATATAGATATATAAATGTATACCTGCATAGATCCGTCCACCTGCGTACTCACAGAGCTGCATGAATAATTATTTATATGTATATGTAAAAACATGTACATATACACATATATACGTATGTACACACATATATATACATATACATACAAATATGTATAGTTATATGTGTACGCATATGTATATATATAATTATACGTGTATGCATATATATACTCATGTACATTTATATGCCTACATATATATGTGCACATATTTACATATGTGTATGAATGTGTGTATATATAAGCATACATATGTATATATTTATGTACGTATATATATAGATCTATATATGTATATGAATATACGTGTATACATATATATATATTTGAACATATGTATGTACTTTGTAGTGAATCTAAACTCCATGTACAGTTCAGGTGTGAATACAAAATAAAAAAGTGATAGGAAATGAAAACAACTGATTCACAGTAGTTCGTGAAGGTGCGTCCTTTAGAGTTCTACCACATGAAATGAAGCATCCAATCGATCTGTCGTATAGTTCTCCGTAACTTGAGAAGTCAGAACGGAGATAGTTCCGACGGTCGATAAATTTTGAAATGTACTGAAAAGAATGCGGATTCCGTTAACCGTTGGCTCTCCCAAAATCCGTACACACGCGGCAACGAACGCAGAGAGAGAGAACACAGGGCTCGCGAACTTGCAAGAGTGTATTTTTGTTAAATGAATCGACACACGTGATTTAAATGGGTCCATATGTGAATTTGAAAAAGGTAAAAGGATGTGAGAAACAATGAGAATTATGCTGTACAAAATGCTCTACAAATCGCGACACATACGCATGTATATACATAAATACATATTTGTGTAAATGTATATGATTATGTTTATTGTAGTGGATCTAAACAGTAGATAGAAATTCAGGTGTGATTAGAAAGTCGAAATCTGATGAAAAGGAAAACAAATAACTCACAATAGTTCGTGGAGGCACGTTGGTTTAGTGCTCCACTACACCAAATGAGAATTCTCGCTGATACTAATTGTCGTGTGTCCCCCAGATAGTCTCGATGTCACGACCGAGATCATTCCAACGACAGATAAATAAATTTGCCGAACTAAACGGTTGATTCCGCCGAATTCAAACTCTTCAAAAGATGTGTACGCCACCGACCATGAACACGAACAGTAAGCAGAACTCGCGAACTCGGAAGTGCAAACTTTAAATTATTGATTACTCTGTGTATCGATTAACTTCGTTCTAACGTCATGTGTACATGCGAGGTTGAAGAAGATGGAAAGGCATGAATAACAATAAAAAACGAGGTAGAAAATAGTGTACAAGACGCTACAATATATACGATCATACACGTCTATACAACCGTATATATTCACATGCACATGCATACAGATGTATATAAATTCATGTGTATACATTAATATATATGTATATACCTATGAATGTATGTATATCAATAACCTATGCGTGCTTTTCCCCATGCTCATCTATTCCTACCAGTTGCCCAATGGGAAAATTGCGCTTCAAGGTCGTTTGGTGTGCTATTAGTCTAAACGGGTTTGTTCTTCGCAGGGAAGGAAATACGATCCCTGCATCAGCAGTTCCGTATTTCCAGTTTGCACCATTACGTTCTCGTCGCACTACTTTGCTCAGAATTGCTTAGTTACGTCGATACCTGTTGTCTGCCACTGAAATAACTTCGGATTTTATCGAAATTTGAGATCTTGAAAATCCCTCCAAGAAGTGCTCACGAAATGTTTTACTAAGGTCATGACTTCATTGCAATGAGATTCGACATATATTTCTTCAACCGTGATTGTGTCGTTTTGGTTAACGCTCCGGTCTGTGTATTCATAGTTACGGTAGTCCTCGTCAGTGGGCACTCGCTTAACCGCCTGACCAATAGAAAACGTACTCTCGCATTTGGAGGCTAGTAGCTCAAGTTCCGCAGGTTTTGTTAGCACGGGCTTCAGCTCTTCGTGTACTGGAGTTAGTTAAAATATCGCCTACTCTCCGCTAGACTGCAGATGAAACCAAAAGCTGACATGTCAGCTTTTGGTTTCATCTCATATATGTGCATGAAGTTTAAAATGGAGGTATTTGTTCATGTTATTGAAACGTTTAGAAACACTGCGGAAGTAACAAATATCATCTTTCCATCACCTTGCTGCATATGATTTTGGCTACATCTACATGGTGGGGGCATATGGGCGTAGTAAAATACATAAGGCATACGGGGTCAGACACACTGTAACGGCTAATAACTGAGAGTGTACGACCTACAACAATTTGATTTCTCTTTTATACCGCCCAAACTATGGGCTATACCGTGGTACATTATCGTGAGTTTGTAATTTTTACGGAACTGCGAAATGCTTTCTCAGTAATCCTGCCTACAGTTCGTGTTCCCAAAGAACCTTACGGAATGTTGTAGACAGCAACCAGTTAAGTGATAATTTATTTCTAATCGTCCTGAACAGTACGCATGATCCTTGGTTAAATTTACTAGACGCTCAGAAAAACTACTATGGACCATGTACTGCAAGCCTACTACTCATGAGCATGTACAATAATTCTACGACGACTCATTACTCTCTCATGGGTTTTTCAGTCTGTCACTTTCCGCCAATGGACGTAACACCGACGGATGTAACACCCTTCCTGTTGGCTCAACTGCCGTATCTAGATTCTCAGTGTCCCTAACTACATTTCGTGTTAGTGTTTAAGGTGCATGATTTCCCTTCTACTCCGTGATGGAACCCCACAAACCTGATGGACTATTGGAAGTGGAACAACTGAAGGTCCACTCTTGAACACCCCCCTTCTTGAAGTTTCTTCGGTAATTTATCTGGGCACCATTATCTCACCGAGCTTGTCACAATCTTCCAACTGTATAAACCTGTCCGTGCTGGCGAGATCCAACCGGTGTCCAGATCCTCGAATTGTCTTAACCGATCCTTCTTGAAACTTCTCTTCACCCGTTCGCCCGTCTCTTGGAATCAGCATTCAGGTGGTGTTATGCCCACTGTCTCAGGGCTGTCCAAAGGTCGCCCACGAAGTAAGTTCTCCTGGGTGCCTAACACTTTCAGATATCTTCCTTCTGGAATATAGGCGTCTCAGAAACAGCTCTATTCTTTTGTATAAAGTTCTCCATTCAGCTGCGCCTCGGCTGCCTCACCATTTCTGCTCAGCATCATCGACGTCTGCGGGCGTGAATTTAGACTGAATTGTCACAGCTGTCGATCCAACTTTGGTATATTTTCGTTTGCCGTACGTTTATGTGTCATAGTGTGCCGTCCCTGCTGGAGTCCCCGTACTTAACGGTGTGGGAGCACTGGCTTGAATAGCTTGTTTGCTGGGTTCAACTCGTTGCGATGGACTACGCCACTGGTAACAGGGCGCTGAATGTCTGTTCACTAATCTAACTGCGTAGCTCACGCGAGGCAAGCTAGCGTGCACACCTACTTCATAGATGCAACTTTGTAAAGAATTGTTTACTGTGCCATACTCACGATCGCTTCTAAAAAGCGACTTCTATTTTCTTGTATTCCAGCTCGTCTCAGCCAATTTTTCAAGGTTTCTTGCTGTTTTTTTTGCCGCGAAATATGAGACGCTAACTTTTGTCATACGGATTAGCACAGCATGGTACAGCTTTGTGGCATGGCAATTTCACCCCTACTGCCACGAGACCCTGAACCGAAACCAGCGTAAACACAAACAAGATTAGGCTTCCTTTCTCCAGTTGCCGGTAAGTACCACCTAAAGCATAGATCGCTTCCTGCTTGCGGATTGTGACGGTAATAGGCTCATTAGCCTAGGTCAGTCAACTTCAGCTGGACCTAAGCAGGGTTGAAGAGTAGTCTTACCAATGGGATCTCCCGAATGCAGAGAAATGCCAACGTCTACGTAGCGCAGGATTAGAGGCACCTGGTGAAAACGCTACCGGGGTTACCCTTAAAAAGAGTTGCTCCTTCGATCCAATATGCAGCTGCAGCAAGCTGATCAAGGAGAGCATCAATGCTTAAAGAAGCCGTCGCAAGCAGGAAGGAAAGTTGGACCCCCCTTTGCGTTCGTGCGACCTCATCTCGATTATTGTATACATGCGTGGACACCGTACTTCAAACAAGACAAAATGCTAGAAAATATTCGAAGGCTAGCGACGCGCTGAGTTCACGCGCTCCAAGATGTATTGTACAAGCGCAGGAGACTCGGGGACCTGATCGATGGATGGCAACTTAAAGTGGCAAGTGGATGGACGGCAGCTGGAGCTGGTGGAATTCCCATGGATCACCTAGTGCGGTGCATGGAGAGTAGGGTTGCGAAAAGAAGTGGCAAACCGGCCGGGATGAGTTGAAAAAGGTCCTTTCTTCCGAAGAGTACCAAACCTATGAAATCGACTGCCCATGCATGTCAAAAGCTCGCCAGCACCCTACCTCTTCAGAAGGAAATTAACTTGGTGCGAGGATACCAATTTCCCAAATTTGGTGTAGAGGAACCCAACCCAGGGCGACGCGTTTTATACGTCTCCCCTTATAGGAATATCTGTGTTGTTTGAAAATTTCTTCATTTTCTATCTGTTGTCGTCCTAGTTTATTTTCATTTTCTTTGAGATGTATGATTGATATCCTTTCCCACACCGAGGTGTATTAGAGATAAGCCCAAGTCATCGTTGGCTTACTAAGTTAAATGTCTGTAGTTATATTGCTTGTCTTCCTTGCCTACATAGATTGGCTCATTTTTCCGTCACAGGGGCTCTGTCATACGGGTGCGCTATAGGAAGCAGTGTGAAGTTAACAACAGAGGACTGAAAATTTGGGTAGACTTTGATATGAGGTTCTGGTCACTGCAGGAAGACCGTTGTAACTAAAAGGTAGGATTTTCTGCCGAATTTATCCCTGTCTGTCGTAAGACACGAGACGGATTTCCACTTGTTTTTTGCTCCCGACTGAATTTGGGCGGGTACAACGTCCTATCGATTATTACTGCCTCAGAGTAGTCTAGGACCCGAAAAATAAACCTCATGAAGAAAAGCTGACGTCATTCGTCATGTACTCTTCAGAGTTTCATCAACTTATTGGTGACCCCATGTTCGCTGCTTTGATCATGAAGCCTCCTGACCACCTGTCCCAATCGATGTTCAATAAGGAAGCTAACAATACACTGAGGGATCGCCTCTTAGCAGACTGCGATGCAGACTTAACTTTTCCTGGTTCGAGTTTGAAAATCTTCAAACATTTTCCGCGACTATATTGTCTTCACTTATTCTGTAGCAATCTATGGTAGTCCGCAATAATCTGCAGTAATCTGTAGTAATGCATGCCTTGCCCAATATATGCAAACATTTAGTATGCTTTATTTCGGATACTGAACATTTCGTCCCTAGTTCAATCCATTTTTGAAGAATTCGCGACTCTACGCACTGAAGTTAGGAATTCCAAGAAGGTTCCGTTTCCGAATCCCACCACATATCCACTGGTCCATTGAATATCTCCAGCTGAACTAACCAAATCGATCTCGGCATCCCCTTTCTTCCTGTATCATGCGAACCCTGTACTCTTGCGCAGACTACACGGTAAATTCACCAAAACGTTACGTGGCTTTCCAGGAAATTCATCCGCTAAGTTTAGTCCAGAGATGGCACTTGAAAATTCAATTGCTCTGAAACCCGCCGTTGTTAATTTAAAGGGCCATTCTCTCGATCGCTCTTTGCAAGAAAAGGAGGCTTGATCAGTGACCAAAGACCAAACCACGGATCAAGGCGAACCGTAAGCTGCAACTGAGAACCAAGGTTGTGGTTTACGCCGCGGTACACCCAAAAACTCCTAAGTGCAGTGTAAAGTGGGAACGCTGAATCTGGTGATAGCTATCTAATGGTCGATCCTCCACACTCAAGCGCCAACGTTTGGAACAATGAATTTGGGTGGAAACCGTCGTTCCCGTTACCCTCGCCAAAGTCCATTGAGTATCAGCTTGAAAAATTCTTTCTACCAAGCAATGAAATTGGAATACTTTCAGTTTGAATTTCTCTTCGGTTTCATTGTTGAATTTTATTTTTCAGTCGTCCCTGAAAGCTCTATGAATTATGAATTTGGGTGTTTTTAATTCACCTTATTCTCCCTATCTTACGCCAGTTATTTTAGAGTTCCTGAACAACCAATGTTAAACGTTTAAACTGTGGCTCATGTTGGTGTTATGTCCGCAAAGACGCTTGACCTGCGAATTCGTTTATTGCGCAAACTTCCGTACAGGTCATGTCAAAAATTAAACCACAAACGCGTGCACTCTTGCCCGACAGACATGCACTCACATACATTAGGTGACATTACGTTGTCACTCGCCCTGGTGGAAGTTTCCACACAGCACGTGTACACTATTCCGATAGTCTCTTCTTGTCTTCCTGGCGTTCGGGGCTTGCCCTGTGAGTAGTATACTACTCACAACGAAACTGCCTGTTATACAACACTCCTCCTTCTGAGGTTCCTTGGTTCCTCTGCATTTGTTGATGAATCCTCTCCGATCAACGCGGTGTTTGCTCCCGGATTATTGATCTGGTTCCGGCATCTCATGACACGTTGCTAACACACTGGCATGCACTCGTTTCGTCTCGCCGTCCGTCTGGAAATTACCAACTACGGACCTTTCCATTTAGGTAGAAGTTTTCTTGATCCTAGCCTGCTGGCACCCGTGTCCCGATGATTTCGATACTTCACCCGTTCTCCTTGGTTGAACATTCTAGTTTTGCCGAGTCGTTGCCTTGCGGATTGCTCCTTTGTGCGTACCTGCGATGCTTTCGGATTCCGTTTGGCTCTTTCTCTTTCGGCAACCAATTCTTTAGTAGAATCAATGCACTCTGGCCATATTCCAATGTCCTGATTCACAGGAAGTCGAGGGGTTCTACCGTACATCAATTGGAATGGAGATTTCTTCGTGCTCGCCTGCACAGACGCCCGGTAGGCCAATAACACCAATGGCAACGCAGACTCCCAGTCTCCTCCTTTGGCTGATAACCATTCTTTGACCGTTCGGTTGCTACGTTTAGTTAGGCCATTCGATTGTGGGTGATACGGCGTCGTTCGAATGCGCTTGATTCCCATTTGTTGCATGCGTGTTCGAAACTCCTCGCTTTCAAAGCATGGTCCCTAATCTGTCAAGGTCGTCTTTGGTACACCATGGTTTGCTACAATGTGCTTCATCACCACACATCTTACCGTAGATGCTTTTTGATTCGGAACTCCAGTCGCTTCGATCCAACGGGTAAAGTGTTCTGTCATGACCAGAACGTACTGGTTACCGTGGGCGCCCAGTGGAACTGGGTCCATGAGATCCATCTACCACAGTTCACCGATTTCGAATACTGGTATTGGCTGTAAGGGCCGTTGGGCTTCCCGATTGTCGCCTTTCAGTAACTGACACTGTTGGCATGCAAGCACCTAAACTGTCACATTTTTTCATCTTTGGGCAATATTCTCTTTGTTGCAGCAGGTCGTACGTCCTAGTGCATCCGGTGTGTGCCATTTCATGGCAGTCTGCCACCACTTTCCTCCTCGGTTGTCTCGGGATGACTACCACGCACGGGCGCCCAACGCCACGCTGCCATGTCAATACGCCCGCACTGTTTAAGCTAACTCTTGTCTATTGGGATGTGATTATTTTCAGCTCCTCATCTTTAGTATGTGGGGATCCTCATGCCTCATGCCAGAGCTTCAATCACTTTCCGGAGGACCTTGTCCTGACGTTGTAGGCGCACTAGTGTTTGTGGGTCCTGCTCCATTACTAAGCCGTTCGTCGTCTACTTGTGGTCGAGAAAGAAAATCCGCGACGCAATTGCTCGAACCAGGCACATGGTTAATCGTGAAGTCATATTCTTGTAAACGTAATGCATCATCGTCATCATCATCATGGACAGCAATAAATCAGTGGTTCACACTAATTCTTAACTACCACACAACTATGAAGAAAAAGCAAACCCTATATAGGAAGGGAAGGGAAAAAAGGGGGGCGGCAAGGGACCTAACTACTGAAAATGACTACGTTCATATTCAAACATTCAACATCAAGGTGCCTACACCTTGCAAACAAACAACCCAGCTGCAGGTGAGAGTAAGGCGTCATCAGCAAGACAGCTTCCTTACGGCTTTCACTGCCCCGCGTCATTAAATGCACTCACTTCACAGACTACTCGGCCAAACAGCAACATCTTTCACGCCACTGAGCTCGATTAACCGACATCTCGCCTAGAGTCTCCAACCACGGATTCTGTGAGTCGCGAGAGCCCACAGCCCGGGGGACGAACTCGATCTACAGTGGCCAACCCCTTGGTGAACGACTTCATTTCCCTACACCAGTTTACCATTAACAGGAATCCAATCTATCAATGCGTCTGTGGTCGTCATGCTGAAGATTATATCTACTCCAGTCTGACTGGGAACGACGGCCGGGGAGTCACCTGAAGTGTATAATCAGTATCGGTTAAATGTGCGGGTGTTGTTAATTCTATACGTTGACTACTGTCGTGGATTCTAGTCTCCGAGGTACAGCAAACATCGATATGCAGCGAGTCTAACGTTCGTGCGAGAGCAGCCTGTTGACCTAGCTGTTTTAGAGTACGAACGTTGAAGACGCCTGTATTAATTTGCGTTCTAGATCCAAGCACAGGACGAGAGAGGTCTGGGACTGAGTGGTGAGAGCTGGGACTTATCGGCACAATGTTGCTATGATTAATTATATCTGTTGTGGGACCTGCAGATAAATTATCAGAATTGGGGGTCGGGAGGGGCCTGAAAGCTAAATTTGGTAGGACAGTGGGGGAGGGGTCAGCAGTAGTATGTTTTCGCCTATTTACCTTGCTGTATGCAGCATATAGGGCGACCCGGTTTATACTGCGAGACGGCCGATGCAGTATGGAATTGTTGATGTGAGGATTCATGATTGTGTGGGCTGAGATACTACCAGAACGCCCATACCTAGACAGGAGAACGATTAGGATTCTCAACCAAAGCATTTGGCTCAAAAGCCTGTACCGCAAGGCAGAGGGTGGTTGGCTGTGTACCAGGAATGGTACGTTTTTCGGGAAGAGATGCCAACCATCTTCCAACCCACAACCTAGAGGACCAGGAGACTGGTTTGTCAGACCTCTACCTGTTGGTCTGCGTGGTATGAGTAACTCTGTCCAGTTTATCCCAAAAGGTCATCGAGATGCGCAAGCCGTCATACTACGTCAAGGTCCAGTCTCACTGTGACGGACTTATGTGCAGACTGAGAACATTACCAGGACATCCTCTTTCCGATAGGAGAATGTTTCATGCTCGCCACTGGGAGATTCGGCTCAAAACCCCGTTTCATAAGGCAACGGTAGACGACGGTCATCATCATCATAGACAGCAATACATCAGTGGTTCACACTAATGCTTAACTGCCACACAACTATGAAGAAAAAGCAAACCCTATATAGGAAGAGAGAAGGGAAAAATGGGACGGGAAGAGACCTAACTACTGAAAATGATTACGTCCATATTCAAACATTCAGCATCAAGGTGCCTACACCTTGCAAACAAACGACGGTATACTATAACTAGTCCTTTTCCCCCTGAACGTAAGAGCAGCCTGTTCCGACCCTCTGAGAAAGGAAAGTAAGAATGAACGCAAAGACCTCGAGCAGTATCTTGATTACGGACGGAAGGCAACGATGTCACAAAGCGACACGAGAATCAGGACGCAAGTACCGGGACCCAAGTTTCGCTGCTCAGAACCCCCCAACAAGAAAAGAAAAGACAACCTTCGAACTAGCTTTATTCGCCGCTCAGCTTGAAGGCGAAACAGTGGTGCACAGCTACTGTATTTATGGGTTTCCTGCGACCTTAAGCCCAAGTCACTCAACGGATCAATCAGAAGCAAGCGCATAACTTAGTTTTTGGAGAGTATTGTCAGGCGTTCAAATTCCCAAGTTTGAGAAATCTATTTTTTTGGCACAGGGCGAATTCTTGGGAAAAGTGTCTTCCAACCCAGCCATCTTCCACCCCCCAACCAGGTGGATCAAGAGAATGTAATTCTTCAGATCTTTACCTAGTGGTCTGCCTGACGTGAATGACTTTGTCAGTATGATCACCAATTCCAGTGCCACTATTACAGATTGACTTTGAAAACCAGGCAGCTGTCGTTCACCGAAGCCTCTCTCCGATGCCATGAACTTAGTTTGTGTTGGAACAACCACTTTGATGGCTTCCGAAGTGGGTTGATGAAACAAATCTGCGCGATCCGTACGACTACTGAATTGGTGATAAGAGCGGTAAGATGAAACAAGAGTTGTCTAGCGGTAGCTGATAGTGTAGTCGAAGGCCGTTGATAAACGTTGTCGCTTGTCAAATTTGCAGTAGTTCGTTGAGGTTCTTTGATTTGGTCGGATGTCACGTAACTGCAGCGAAATTGTTTGCGCTGCACCTGTCGTGTCTTCAGTTCCGCTGTCGACCGAAGGCATCAGATCCCTTCTAGAACTAGGCGTTGGCACTCGGCGTTGTGGTTAGTGCCGCTGCTCAACTCCAGCGGTTGCGCGTAGTCACAGTAATTTTAAAATACCTTTCTTCTCCTGTATGAATTACTGGATAAAGCGGTTGACGAGTGTGAAGCTGCTCTTGTTCAACTGCGGTTTATGTTACCAAACGGCCCTCTTTGACCGTTGCTCGTCTAATTTGGTCCCGTGAGTATTCTAAGTTGCTGGGGAAACGGTATGATCGATACTGTGGTTTCGTTTTACCAGCTTATCTACCTGTTCTGACTGACTCACACGGATGGCGTTTGTAATAACCGGAACTCCAGTAGGTATCCAGGAACATCTGCCTGTAGCATGTAACTTCACAGCATCTCACCTCATTCCTTACACCTCCACCATCACTGATACAGCGCCCCGGGTACACAAACCGGTCAATAGCCTCCATGACTTCATTATCCAGCTTTAAATCTACGTGATCACAGCAATCCTGCAGAATCACTTTGCACTTTGAGGCTACAAAGCGTATCCCAAAATACTTAACAAAAAACGAAATATCGTCTGGCACTGTTTGTGCCAGACACTGTCGTCAGCATAATCAGGATAAATCGGTCTCTCACCAGGTAGGAGGTCCACGCCTTACATTTGCACAGACAGATGGTTAGGTCATGTTCTAAGGGTGCCAGCTGGTCATCTGTCACATCGGGCACTCTGCCGACGCTGTGGCCGACTGGTATAAAATATGAGGTGGACGACAGATGATGACTTGACGTAGAGAAATGAATTCTTCCACGAATGATGAATGACAGTATTTTGAACCTGTTGTGCTACGATGGATACATAATGCGTCCGTTTTTGTTTTAGTGTTCTTTATCCCTGGTTTAGCTTATAACGTGTAAGGAGCGCTCTCACCTGACTGATTAGCTGATTTTGATCACAAATCAGGCTCATTCTTTCTTGTCACTCGGATTTTATGAATTGTGCTTTTTTGGCTTTAGGTGACCTTACTTTTTGAATGGCTCAAGGAGATTGCGATACTTCGTTAACCGTAATCGGGGCCGGATTGGGCAGAACTGGCACAAACAGCCTGAAATTGGCTCTTGAGATACTGTACAATAAACCATGTTATCACCTCAAAGATCTCTACAGGAATCGGAGGCACGGGGTGGCCAGGTGGCTGGAACTTGAAAAGCGTTTGAAAAATTCAAAAACAGGCCAACTAGATAAGAGTTTGTGCGATGAGATTCTCGGAAAATACGGATCAGCAGTTGACCATCCTGTGTGTGCGTATTACAAGGAATTACTGGATGTTTATCCAAACGCTAAAGTAAGTCTCCGTTTCATTTGCTGTGAACCTTAGACTGATGATCATGCGAAGGTCGACTGCGGAGAGATTAAGTGTGCTGGTAACCTGTTTGTATTTTGCGCTTTTCTCGTCTGGACTGGGATTTACACTTCAGCTCTCTTGATGGTAATAAAAGCGTGTTAATCACAACCCCAGTAACTTCAGAAACGCCCAAACCCAACCTAAAATGAATAATTGTCTGTCTGTGTGATCGTTTCGAATGGATACTAAATAGAATCGATCAGTTTACTCCACTTGCTTACCCCTTGCTCAGGTCTTCTCATTTGGATTGAAGCAGCTGTTCTTGTTGCGTCAACTAAACAGTGTTTAAAGGAATGACTGAAGTTTGGGGATTTGAGGCGATGTCCTTTTTGTAACAGTGTAAATCCCCAAACTTCAAATGATGATTTTGTATTTGCCTGCCGCTTTTCTGGATATCTGGTGGTACCAACTGCAGACTCTCGAGTCTTTTGCATCGTTCATTTCTGAGATGCCCTATCGAACGGAACATCCTACATATATTCTTGGGTTATATGTTGGTACTGACGTTCTCTGGGGTTATCTTGGAATCCGTTCCGACTACAACCCTCACTTTGTCAACTGACGCATCTGCTGTTTACTTTCTTCCCGGTGCTTCCCACGCTCATTCGTACGCAGAGATATTATGACTCATGTTACTGTTAACTTTCATGCTGAAAGCAAAGTCGAACGTTTCATCGACGCTTGATGCTACGCAATCCCTGCGCAGGTTGAATGTTAGAGTCGCAACTATTGTTCTGTCATCATGTGATGGTTCATGTGCCTCTGAACCCCATTTAACTGTACCAGGTGGCGTATACCTTACACAAATTAAACCACACACGGAGGAAAATTCATTCGCATTCATTTCTCTCCTTGCTGGAGATAGCAGAATGATAATGACGCTGTCCACCAACAGTGCGGCTATAGGTTTGGGCCTCGGGTTTTATGAGGTGTATCGCCTGGTATTTTAACATCATTCATCCCACACATAATTTGGTCGTTTGCTTGGCAATATTTCTTGATGTACCTGTTGAACTTCTAGCTCTATATAAACGTTTATACGAGTGTCCTGTGTGTAATCTTAAGTTTGGACCACGGCTGTCTTCGACAGGTGGCGTGCATCACATGGGTTCTTTGTGTGAGTGACACCACTGCCTGTCGGTGTATATTTGAAAACATCTATTCGCAATCTGTGATAGCCGAACTGGCGGCTTTTCCGCCCAAGTTGCTCTGTGTGGCTAATGGCGGCTGGGAAAAATCACCAAACAGTTGAGTAAGTACGTGATTGTAGGTCATGAAAACGTTAACCATTCTAGTGAGTAAAGTTGAGAGGTACTGTCTCTCTAGCTATGAGCCATACGACTACTCGTCATCAGTGACTTCTTTAGATGAGGCAACGTATCACGGCTAGTGGCTTGCATTCATCGGTGCACTTATTACCTTTTGTGTTTTGTTTTGCTTTTACTTTGTAACTATCAATTCGTTTATCACAGCCGAGAACAGCGGTACCTCTGGGCATATTATTCTTAGGTGCAGCTCGAGATTGCGAACGTATTTGTGCACATACTCCATGTATTCGTATGCTCAAAACGCTTCCGCTCTATATTTCGCAATTCCGTCTTTAGTAAGCTCTCTATAATTGAAATATGGCTTCCCTATACACAATTCATCTTCCCTTTTCCGTTTTCACCAGGTTATATTGACCGTCCGCAATCCAGAAATTTGGCTAGCCGGCTGTCGCTCCACTATTCTACCGCGTGACTTATTTGCCAATCGGCCATGGTCGTTTTATTTCCTCCGGCATGTATTTGGTCTCAAGCCTTTGCACGAAGTGTATTTGGACAGTTGGCGCCGCGTGTTTGGCCAGACAATGGATTTCAGCAACGATACAGCCATGATGAACGGTTTTGTTGCATGGACGGAACGTGTGACCCAGACAGTTCCGGCCGATCGACTTTTGATCTATGATATCAGTAAAGGATGGGAGCCGTTGTGTCGTTTCTTGGACAAGCCCGTACCCGATCGCCCTTTTCCACACGTGAATGAGTACCAAGAGCTGCGTAGAATGGTCCGTTTAGAGCGGCGGTCCACCAAGTTTTTACAGTGGTGTCTACCGGCTCTCCTATTAGGCCTGATTGCCATCTTTCTATATAATTTCTTCAGTAGGTTTTTCTGATTGTTTTTTCGATGCTCACCCCCCTCCCACATGCCTTCCCTTCGAATTCCGATCTTTGTTCTCTCTGCCGTCGTTCACTATTGCTGCACGTGTATACGTTACTTTGTTCGAGTCTGGCTTCAGGGACCTCGTTTCCATACGCACAACATTTGTGTATTTGTTATTTATTGCTTATGTTCATCTGTTGCTGTTATTGACAATAAATGGTGTCGGTCGTTGTACTGATTTGCTTCGTGCGACAGAGTGAATGATCGTCATTCTCTTGTTTGCGGTGAGTTTGGCACCAGGCAAGAAGAAAACCTAAAGACAGAAACTGGGTTTCCACTATTTGAAACATTTTCTCCGTTTGTTCTAGGCGTTGCGAACGTTTTACAACACATTCTGTTGAGCCAGTCTCATCGTGGTTATAAGGCGGGCGTGTTGATAGAGACTTCCTTCGTCGAACTTGAAATACGCTCGAATATCTATTGCATCGAAACCTTTACCCAGCTTAGCTGCTCCCAGGGTGTCTCGACTGATGGTGTGGTTTCAATCACAGTTTGCGAATTGATGGCTGCAACGATTGCACCTCAGAAGGCGTGATTGAGTCAGAGTTCAGTTGCTAATCCGGACTAATATATTGTTGTGACTTAACACAAGCACAACTCACACCTTTGGGGATGAGGAATCTATAGTCAAATTTGGGTGGTTTTCAGTGTTGATCAACGCTTCGCCATCTGTGAAGTACCTCGGGATGCTAATTTCATCCTCAAATGCAAAATAGTTATGTGATTCTGCAATGATTTTATAACCTAAGCGTTGGATGGTGATGTTTTAGAGACTTGTTCGATTCGTTTACTTGGAAAACCGCGTGAAATGTGCAAATTGCAGGTTCGTATCTCTAAGGTTGGGGCGGTCTTCGCTAATCCTGGCAGTGTGTGCTGAGAGAGAACTATCCTTAGAGTCCAATGGTCGCTTGCATAAACGATTATTGGAGCGACACTTTTATGCGGCTACAAAATACAGGTGCTCAGGGGGAAGGAAGTCAATCGTTTTCGCGCCTTTCACCATCCTTGTTTGCTTTCACTCGGGTGTGTTACAATAAGGTTGGTTGGCGGTGTAGGTTAAACAGCTTCGTTTGTTGTGTGTGTTTAGATATATGACCTTGAGGAGTTGGATCACTACTAATCATGTCAAATAACGATCTACCACACTGACGTAACTGCTCAACAGTGAATGTGGCAAGTTTTTTACGATAGAAAATCTTACTCATTGGTCGGGTACTTCGTAACATATCGGGTGGTTACGCGTGTGCCTACTGGACGTTTGTGGTTCGTGCCTTTCGTTGATGGGCCATGGGCGCTCCCGACGTTTTGTATGCTGTGTGGATTGATTGGGCACCGGTAGTGGGTTTCAACAAACACCAGTGTACGCTGTAGATGAGCTAACTGACTATTGTCTACAGCGGCTGGTACCGTTCCCCGTCTTTCTGTTCCCAGACATTCTTTGTTTATGTTTTACTTCCCACTCGGCTATGACATCGGCAAAATGCTCAACACGACAGACGATCAGTTGGTACTCCGTGCACACGACCTGGTGCGTGGCAAAATCAGAGTGAATGGATTTCACTGCCGGATACGTGGTGACTGGCTTCATCGTTGTTCATCCGTTGGTGCCACCCGATGCGTCGTACTGAACGCAGACATTGATGAAGTATTTGGGGACGATTTAAGTCTTCTGCCCTCACATACGTCTTCGCCGTTGAGTGACAGCGTTGTCACGGCCGCCTTGTATGCGTTCATTTTGTATTCAAAAAGTATGCTTACAGTCGTCAGAAGTGATATATCGTCATGAAAACTCAGATCTCCACGTCATCCTTTTCGCACCCACTTCCGCGGATGTAACTTCAAGATTCGGGATTAAATCTCCATCACCATTACAGTCCTTGAGAAGTATTTTAGGATGACAAGAATCATCCTGAAGTACTTAAAAAGGAACAAAACACTTCAAAATGGAGCAAAATTGCCAACTCAATGAACGCGCTTCTAAGATGTAGGCATATATCTTTTGATTAGTGGACAGCAGACGGAGCTTGCCCACCATCGACAAGGCGTTACTGCTTGGTAATTTCCAGACTTTACTAATAATGAAAGCAGAATAGAGATCCAGATAACTCGGTTTGTGCGTGCATTCTTATTAATCCCATATTATGTAGACTAACGCGGTTGTCTCATTCGTGATGGGTTCTAAGCAAGTGCAATGGTAACACCAAAAATCGTGCGCTTACGTAATCTACTATTGTGGGATAAAGAAAGCCATTCTCGTTTAGACCTCAACACAGGAGGTTTGTCAAATGTTCGGCTGGGATCCCTTATGCAGCAGACCAACCTCGATATAGTGCGTATTGCCGCTGCAACATATTTTCACTGGCCTACAGTCTCCAACTAGGCAGCGGACCGTATTTATGGCGAATGGTGTTTTGCGGTAATATTCTTTGATATCAACTACGTCCAGCCGTCCGTGTTTTTTTGTCACTCCCGCCGTTACGGTTGGCTCATTTTCGTTCGATCTAAAGTGTCCAGGATTCCGGTCATAGCCTGATTTTCGATTGCTGCATGTCCTCAACGCCAATGTTAGCTGTTTTACACAAAATGTCGAACCGTTGCGGTCAATGGTAGTCAGACCGACGAAGTAAGTAAATGCGGTTTTTCATTACATATCAAAATGTTGAACGGAGCCACAGGATCAATGTGTTGTCCAGTTTTCAAGAGTTGCCTGTCAGCCCGAAAGTTACGTTTACCTTTGCATTTATTTAAGATGTTTGTGGCAGTACAACATCTTGAACAACCTGTTTGAAAAACGCTTACTGATCCTCGGTAAGGCGCACCTGACATACTTGTCTTTGAACGTAGCACCCACCAATATTTGTAATAAATCGGTACCACTCCATGGAGAAGACGGTACATAGTGTTACTGTTTGGTGTTTGAGAGCAGCGTCATACTATGGTGGATTGTCAGGTCGGAGGTGCGAGTTTTCGAACGCTCGACCGAATACCTCAACGCGGGGGAGGTACGTTCAAAAGCCTGCCGNTTTGGATAATAAAGATTGTGCTTTATTGGACGCCTTCTCGCTGCAATACGACATGTACCTGTTATAAATAGGCGGTTCGTGCGTTTGTTGGCGCTTCCTGTGATTGGAGGTTCGTTTGTCAAGAGAATTAAAGGATTCCAAGGAACTATCAGAAACGGCATTGCCCCATTGCTGGATAACCTATGGGCTGTTGCACATCAGAAGTTCCTGCGGTCCCTCAAGAATTGTTTGTAATCTGTCAGTTTAGGACTGAACGTCCAAGCCTGGACCATTTCGACTATTATCGCAGATTAAGCGCCCTGCTAACGTATATACCCCGCATGCTATTCAAAATGGGATTAAGCTTCTTGCGGTACAGTGACCAAAAGTATGATGCACACTAAATTACTTTGACATGTTTGGAGAGCCTTTTTCATTCATGTCATCTTTACTAGTCCGTCTGCAGTTGTGATGACCCATACATTGGCTCTAAACTTGCGACGGAGCATGGCGCAGCACATCCCCAAGTGGCCAGTCCAGGCGATGACTCAGGGCGAATCGGCATTTCAACACCTGAACAGACATCCGGCATCTTCGGTCGTGAAATAGTTAATCGCATCGGGCTATGTGGTTGGCCCCGCCACTTCATCTATGGTGCCATTGCACAATCGCGACTCCAAGATGTTGGAGTTCAGCTACCACTACTTGCCGCTAATCAAAATCTCGTGAGTTAAATTTAATCATTTTTCTGATTTCAGCTTGACAGGGAGTCCTAGTCTTGGGGCCATTTACTGTCTCCCGTTGAAGTGATCGATCAATTTGTACACTACTCAAGCAAATGTCGATGACTGTTTCCATGCGATAAGTCTGTTGTGCCTGATGTGGAGTCAGTGGCGGAGTGTTCAAAACGGTTGCCTCGTTAAAGCATAGCCGGAGTTCTTATCTCAGTCTTAGCGAGGATATGCACTACTGACAACAGCAAGTGCGAAACTTGGGTATAATTCTTCTTTTCGACGAAGCTGACTTGAACCTCTGTAGAAATGCGAGTGGTCCTCAGCCTATATGTTTTTCGAAACGTTATTAATCAAGAGTCAAGCACCTGCTCTGTGTTGACAAAAGGTTTTGACGCAATCAATCCTGTTGCCGTTTACCATACCCTCATATGTACTCATATGATGTTTTTCCGTTTGATTGTTCTGTCGCCATGCCGTAAGCCGAATATTTCGTGTAATCGACTGATGAGAACAAACGAACTACTGGTACCTCGCACTGTCTTCATGCCGTCTTAAGATACTAGGAAAGGGAACTCGATGTTCCGGGTATATTTGTTAAAACCGGAATAAACGACGGGTCACATCTAAACACAAATATAAAAATCACCATGTCGTCCGTAATGGGGCTTGTTCCCCATTCTAGTGTGGTGTCTACTGATGGTTGTTACCTGGCTTGCTTCTGTACTTTAATGGGAAATCTACAGAGTGAAGAAAGCCGAAAACGCTTGCTCGCGTATGCATCTGTGTTGGACAGCTTACAAGGGAGACACAGATAGGAGGACTTTTTCAGTTTTCGAGGGTCAGTAAAGGTAAGATTGCGAAAGCGGTCAGAGAATAGCAGGCGGAATAGAAATCCAACTAATGTTGATCAAATATGCAAAAATCGCACCGCTACATATAGCAAGCAGAGGCTGGCTGGCATCAACACTGAGAGGTCGAGAGTATCCTACTGCAGTAACTCTGATTAAATTATCTCGTGACTCGAATCGGTCTCCCGGATATGTGCTTCAATTCTGCATGTGAACTCAACTACTGGTGACGCATTCTCGGCGGACTGGTATTTTGTTCCCGATTGGGAAAACCCGAACACTAAAAGAGTGTTCTGTGCAAGTCAACCAGTTCATTTGATGTTAGGTTTGGCAAGTTACTCTTGAAATGATTACTTTCGCAAGGCACGGGTGATTTTTCTGTGAAATGTTAGCAGTTCATGATTCCAACAAAAAAAGTCAAGTCTGCTCCGATATGTCGGTACCGCGCTAAGAAATACCCAGTTGACACAATCTATCTGGGTAAGGTAGCAGTGTTGCAACTCATTTTATATAACCTCAATTAGAGTGGTGTTTCACGAGTTAATGAGGACTAGCTTGAATAGTTAGCTCAAGATGAGGAGCACCAGCGACTTAAACGTAACGGTGAAGCAGTCTGAGCGCAACTGTCCAAACTTCCTGGCGAGTAACCTGAGTGCCAGTTTGGCTTTCTTAGTCATTGACACTATTAGAAGACAGGCGAAGTTCACTTGGGACAATCTTGCTGAATTCGCACTTGTGTGTTTTGGTGGTCACTTCTTGCCTCCCAAAAAGTTATCTGTGCAGCCCGAACGACAGACATAATAACCTTTTACTGAATCGCGTTAAATGGGAGGTGGTTGTCTATAGCCTAGCAATGTCTCCATGACTTCTTGCTTTCAGTCACATTGCCCACTACCTACCCAATTTTAGTGTGATCAACAAATATTAGTGAAGGGGCATGGACGAGCTGTGGGATTTCGGGCACCAACGGAATAAGTAACAAAGTTCCTAGTGTGCAAACTGTTAGTTGCGCGCTGTCAATCTGGAAATGTGTCGTTCACTTTGACTTTCAAATGGTGATCTTGGAGGTAATGGGTGAGCCACTGGTGTAGATTTTTTCTAAGCACGAATTTTTATGACCAGTGAGCGAAATATTGAAACCATTTGGTTGTTCTGCCCACTGTTATTACAATACGCAATTTACATGGAATTTGCTGTTTGCACATTTGTGTCTGACAGCTCGTAACATGTCTTCTCTTTGTTTTGATTAGGTAGATGTCACTGTTAACGATGATAAGAGGCTCGGCCATATTAAGCTTGATTGAGCTCTAGGCTTTATGGTGTAGTGCTGATCTTTACTGTAGCCTTCTCATGAAAACTTGTACAAAACGATACAGCATCTAAAGAGACCACTGCCGTGGGATTTGCCTGCAAGTTTGCTAGTTGTCCCGCGGTTTTTCATATAGACCTCAGTTCAATGGAACTCGAGGGTTACATTTTCAGTTTGAATTGATTTTATACAGTTCTATACCAAGTAAGTAAGGATCATCCCAAGATGAATGCATACCATCACTAGCTACCTCAGCAAGCTTACTTCCATCTCGTGTTCAATTCGACTGTCACCTCTTCTCCGTCCGTGTGATCACCTGTTCTCATAGGTTCAGCCCAGATCGACTGACGACCTGTGATCAGCCAGCCTCAAACAACGTGACTAAGGACAGTGTCGAATATGATGTGCCTTTACACACCGTTCTGGTATTGACTGTACATTCTGAATTCTGGCCACACCGATGAAACCTAAGTATGTTTTACAGGTCTCACAAGTGGTAACCTGATCGACTGGGTCTGAACCACAACACTTTTGTAGTGTTCTAGAGATAACTCCTGTTCGCGTGCTGTGCGATGTGTAAAACGCTTACTAAACTACTAGCTCACACTGTACATCCGTCTGGTATATGCGGTCGCGTTTGTTTGCCCTCGTTTTCGTTGACTGGCGTGCGCCGATGGCACCATGCACACTTCCGGTTTGTTAGTGCATTTGACGGCTGGATCCTCAGCTTCCCTAGTTACTGCCTACCTACCTGCTGCAACTTTTACATAGCATATACTATACTATCTGGCACTATACTTTTGCATATTGTAATTTGGATCTACGTATTCATATTTTCATTTCGCGCCTGGTTATCACTGCGTGTACCTGAGGACAGTTCATTTGTGAACTTACACGGTAAACCCAGTGAGGACGTCTATTTTTTCCAATTCTCACAGGAGTTTTTTGGCTGATGTAATTTATTCCCTTCTTGTTTATTTAATTTCAGTCACTCTTGCCGTTATCACTTGTTGGTATGATGCAGAAACCGGTTTTTAACTCGTCAGACGTTTCTGTCAATATGCTTTCCATCTCGATCACGCCATTTTACGAGTAACCTCAGAAGCTGGTTTTCTCAGCTGAAGTCCGCTTTCGTTTCGCGAAACATCACCACCGAACTAACGAAATTTCATCACCTGGTCGTCGCTCATCCGCCTAATGTCATAGACGAAATGGACGACATTTTACAGTTGCCTGATTCACTTAAAACGTAGGATCACCACAAATAAACTGTTATCAAGCCTATCTACCCGTTTGATTGTCAGCACATAACCTAACTGCTCAGCACAACGGAGTTAAGGGACTGGCAGCCTTCACAAAATCTTCACCACATGCAACGCATGGTCATTCTCACAGAGGTGGAGTTGTTCCTGAGGCACCTATGGATTCACCGCCAGCCTAAAGATATGCAGAATATCCTCAGTGTCAACCCTCGAGCGGCCCAGCCGCCAAAGTCCGCTGCGCAATATCGGGCGAGCTAAAAATGGAGCGAGCTGAGTTCAAGCAAAAATGAAGGTTGGCATCATGCGCCCATGGAACAACTCTTGAACATCGACGACATGTGGGGCGGCGCAGTCCTGAGACTGGCGCCCATGTGGGCATTACCGCACCAACTAACACCGCTGTACTCGACAGGTATCTCATTCCACATATCAAAGACATTACGGGTAGCTTTAGTGGCTCCCGTGTGTTCTCTAAACTCGATCTGGTTCGTACTTAACACCAGATCCCAGTGCGCGCTGAAGATATTTCGAAGTTAGTGGATTACGTCGTTCGGCTTGTTCGGCTTTCAACACATGCATTTCGAACGATTTGCAACTTTCAGCGTCACTGTGAATGCGGATGACTCTGGTTTTGACTAAGCGGCAGTCGAATTCTTAATAAATCTTGTCGGTAAGCGTCGTATTTGATCAAGGATTGACCAGATGCCGGCTATTCGTGAATTCCCAGGCCCTACAACACACTGCTCCTAGTCATTTTAACGGCATGGTCAACCACACCCGTCGATTTATTCCGCACTGTGTAGAACTGGTTCATCCCTTTACCACTTACCTCGTGGTCATACCGACAGTAACGTTGACCTTTCAGCTGTGATTGCCGACCATATCAAAAACGCGCTAGCTACGACAATAATGCTGCAGTATTTCGACGCAAAAGCCAATGTGGTTATCGGTACTGTATTACAGTAGTTCATTAATGGACTCGAGAGGCTGCCTTCATTTTTCCAGACGCCTACTGCCTACAGAAATGAAATACAGCACGTTCGGTCGCAACTTGTTAGGCATTCACTCGACCGCACGTCACTTCCGATAAGCTCTCGAGGGTCGCCGGTTTGTGATTTTCACTGACCACAAACCGGTGAGTATGCTTTCTGCAACCGCTCTGATTGTCAGTCGCCACATGAAGTGCGCCACCTCGATTTCTTATCAGTTTTTGATAGAAATCAGACATGTCCCTAGCCACGACGCCACCGAATTACTAACTGTGACCGATACACAACGTAGGGAAACTGACTTCCTCGCCTATTACCGATGATCTTCGTTGCACCTGGCGAATCCGCCAACGCTGACTGCACCCGGAACTATTTTTGCGACACATCCGCTGGACATCCGTCTTTCGCGCCGAACTTCTTTATGGCCAAACATTGCGTCTTCCTGGGGACTGCTTCTCGCCCGCGGCTGATAATCCTCGACAAGATGCTTCCCACGCCAAACAGCTCGTATCGCACATGTTTCGTCTCCGTGTAACGGATACGCGGGAACAAAGCCGTGAGGCTTTTCTTCCTAAAGGCCTTCACGACTGCACGCACATTTGTTCGCGTAGGTGGGTCACGACTCCTGTTGGAGCTACCCACATAAGTGTTTTCAAGGTGCTTTAATGAAAAGACCCGTTCTACGTGAACGAGCGTCGGCGTACTCTGTACACGATTAGCATCGACCGTTTAAAACCTACCCACGTTGAGAAGACTGCGAAACCTTTTAACACTATTCTGCTCCCTGTAACCAGGTCGCTGGCTGCTTCTGAATAGCTTCACCTCAGTGTATCGCGACCAACAGGTGATGCGCCATCTACGCCAGCACCCACTTAACTGTTTTCGGGTCGTAGAGTCCACTGCCCTAGACGTCTAACGGAGGAGTGTTGTTTTCAGAATATCTCGTTTTGTTTTGGCGTAGAAAACAAATAAACGGCAAGACATTGTGAAACCCAAAAGACTGACAAACGGTTTCCCAAAACACGAAACATCACAGACGTTTCTAAAATGTCAAACAAAGCTTGTTTTGCATCTCACGACTGTAGCATGAGCTCGCTAGAAACCGTTAGCAGTACTGCTTCTCTACTTTCGGCCTCTGAGAATTGAAGCTGTAATTTCAAGCCAGTCGCACATCAACTGATGCGGTATGGACCAGACAAGACCAAGGGTAACTGACCACAGTTGGTCCTCAAGTAAATCGAAGGGTTGAGCTCGCAGTATTTCTTTGCAATGAAGTTTTGTGGTAATCTGGAGGTAACCTCTGTCCGCCTGCTACGTAGTGTGTGGAATACTCCCTAAACTACTAGTTCATATTGCACCTAGGATGCTAAAGACATCTGTTTGTCGTCGCTTTGATGCATGTGATCACGTTTGATTGCAAAAAACTTTACTGGCTTGTACTAACAAGTAGCACGATGCACACTTCCGGTCTGCTAGCGCACTCGACGGCTGGACCTTCAACCTTCTTAGGTAATGTCGCATATTGGTGTCACATAGAGTTTCACGAGACTTCTTCTGACTTTTGTATAGTATGTTGGGTCTCCCATTCATTCGTAGTTTCACTTCGAGGCCGGTTCTCATTATGGGTATCTAGGAGTAGTGTTGTGAATCCAGAAGGCGGACGACACAAAGGTTGTTTTATTGGAGAAACCAATACACTACTTAAGCCTCTCAACGGGAGTAGGAACAAAAACACTCATTTGCACACCGCACTCTTCTGAGGACGCTCCAGTCGCTTTGGACACCATGTCTCAGTTCCGTCATGTAGCGAAAACCATTAAATGTCATTCTGCCTTCCGACGATTCTACCCATATCTCTCCCGTATTTATCCCGCGATCATTTCGATCCATGCGGCTACTGAATAGTGGTGTGAGTAGTATGGTGCGACCGTCTGTCCTCACTACAGTAGTTCATTCAGTTCATGTGTACGCATTGGACTTTAAAGTTGCTCGTAGTTGAACCATTTCGTATCGAAGCCTTGTGAGAGATCATAAAAGTCTGGATAGTGACGGCAGTCACTGAGGTATACAATCTGCCCACTCACGGCTAGCGAAACGCTGATTCTAGGTACGCTACACCGAAATAACTTTATCAGTGCAATGTAGACTTCCAGCGCAAAAAAAGATTCAACTCCACTCTACACGGTATTACCCAAACTAATGAGTAGACCAGTGGTTTCTCAGTTCTCTCGGCAAAAGCATACTTGTATTCAGTCCCACAATGCAAGGGGATGTCTAAGAGTAACTTTGATATCGCAACTAGAAACGGGTGATTCCGCCACAATATCAGCTGTCGTTTCTTGCTCGAAGAAGCAGCTGAGGTGCAAACTTCAACTGCGATGGACAGTTTTGCGCATACTAAAAACCAACACGAAAGACATCCACCTAAAAATATAGTCGGCTGTAACCAAATTAGATTGCTTTTTACGCGTACTTAGGTGGAATATTATGTTGAAAAGTCTTGGGTACACTAGTCCCTATCGTTCGAAGAATAGGCTGGCGTTCCAGTTTGGTTGCAGTGCAGAGGGTGTTAGTTAACTCTCTTTATAATCGACAGGGTTCGTACAACTCAAAAGTTGACAGCTCGCGTGTCTATTATAAGCACAAGTCGACCGCCACTTCAAATGGCCTTATAATTGAGAAACAGACAAATGTGGTCCATTTACATTAGTTTATATTAAATTACAACGGCATTTAAACCTTATTTGTGGAGAAGCTGTATGGTTTTACTCTTCCTTGGAGAAAACGAAGTCGGTTCACGTAACCATCTTGTGAGTCTAAACGAACGTTGGGATTCTTATCAGTGACAAGCTGTATGAAGGCGTGTGCACATTTGTTCTATCCCGCACAGTGGTGAATGACTAACAGTAGCATATTTTCTCCCATACCTCCTGTTATATGCAACAGGTACGATATATCAATTTGTACTTAGGGACGGCTGTTACAGTAGCAAATTACTGATGTCTCAAGTATTCGTGGCTATTTTTGAGATGGACGTACAATCCTAATTACTAGAATGATTGCGGTTTTTAACCAAAGTGTTGGCTAAAAAACCTGCACCACAATCAGACGGATGTTCAGGATTTTACCGCAGCTAGTGCTGGCAAACTCTTATCGCGAACCCCAGATGTCCGTCTGCTGGTAGATCTATTGCCGTCACAAGTTTTGCAATATAGTACCCTGGTGGGAAGAACTAGAAAAACCTACAAACGATGAGGCTCACTATTATGCTTCGGATCCCGAAGGCAGTGGGTCCGCCTACTTACATAACTTAGTGCCGACACTTCAAAGAAGACAAATGACGTTAGTAGGAGCCATGACTCTGCCGGTTTAACTAACACTGCTAACTGCGGACATTTCTCCGTGATATTGTCACCTCATAACAGTTTCCGTATTCAGGTACCGAGTCACGGTCACTTCGAGAATCCATGTTGGAATGGCCTGGTCGTGTTTAGGCCACATTGCAACTCAGAAGGCAGACCTTGAGGAACAGCAGGCAAGGTTCCATCCTGAACGAGAGTTTACTGACCATGTTTTCATCCCGCCAAATTCTACAGCAGCATCATACATGCAGCCAGCTACTAATTGCCGTTTCTCCTGAAAATAACGGCACATTCCACCCAATAGGACCATCCGCGCTTCAGAGTCGCTTAAATGCAGGGTTGTACGGAGCCCGTATTTGGGCATGTTCTTTACACTTCGGCCTTATGTTTCAGCTCCGGATAAAGTCTACGGTGAACTGTCTGCCAGTTTCGGCACAAAGAACGACGTACACCAACGCTGCTCAATCGCACCATTTCTGTTCATTTTGATCGTAGTCGGAGTAATATACGACTGTCTACAGTAATCACAATATGCTGGCGTGCACATCCTATCTGGTAGATGTGCGACTGATCGTGAGTATCCTGGAGACAAGGTTAGGTATGCACTAGCCCGCTCTCTATAAGATATTTTGATTTGCACTTTACAGCTTTAGATTACACACGACTTCTGTCGACCTGCTGTGGCCACGTATACCTAATGATAGATAATGGAATTGTGGAGGTTTTCGATCTGTTTCTGCCAGGGAGATTGTATCAATGCCGGCGGAAGTGTAAGGTATGAAGTAGACTGTAACGTCTTCAAGGCTAAGGTGGTATATTTTCTAAAATGAGGATATCGCTGGTTACAGAGCAATATACCTCTCAATCTTACGAGCAGCGCGTATGAGGTGGATGTGAGATCCGTGGTATTTGACGAACACGAAACATTGCTGTTCTAAGCAGAAGATTTGGACTGTCTTCAGGCCTTCAACCACTGGTTTGTTTGTTCGATCGCAGGCAACGACTGGCTTAAACCGGTAGACAACTATGGAGTCAGAAAGTGAATCTTTGATATGGCGTATCAAGGGAGTTCCGTTCATTCTTTAAACATGTACAGATTTAGGTGGTTCAGACAACGTGCTATGAATGCCAGGTGGCCATCTGCCATATTTGACGCTCTTAGTTAATGCAACGATCAAGTGGCGTAAAGTGGAAGTTGATAAGATAACAACTTAACGTAGGGAAATAAAGTTGGGTTTGTCTCTGAGATCGGAACAGTTGTGACTCATAGTCGGTGGTCGGGAAGATGATAAATAATCCGATTCAGTAGCGTGAATGTTTCTCTTATTCAGTTGAATTATCTGAAATATGCACAATTAATGATACGGGGTAGTGAACTCCGCGGGGAAGCTGTCTTGATAGCAACGCCTTACCTTCACTTAGGGTGCATTTTTTTTTCAAAAGTGTTGTGTGTTTGAGTTTAACGGAACGTTTTATTGTGTTTAGACTCGACCCCTTCGTTTTCCATTAATCACGAGTTGTGGCTTGGTTCTTTTATCCTTGGATGTACGACACTTAAGCTATTTGTGTTACTGATGACACTTCCAGAAAGTAACCGATGTGCACATATACCCTTCAAGGAAGACAGAAGTATTCTATACTGTGTGGCGCTTTTTCATTTTCATGAAATTCTACTAATGTGATAATGACTCATGAAGTAAGACAGGGTTATATAGCCGAACCCGTCATGTATGCATGCGGTCTTCACTTCGATTATTCGACTTCACCAGTTTTATCATGTGA
Organism: Paragonimus westermani; assembly: GCA_008508345.1. Classification (NCBI taxonomy): domain Eukaryota; kingdom Metazoa; phylum Platyhelminthes; class Trematoda; order Plagiorchiida; family Troglotrematidae; genus Paragonimus; species Paragonimus westermani. The sequence goes on along the minus strand of QNGE01002459.1, from coordinate 55,818 downwards.
TTCTCGTGTGCAACCTTTGACGACTACGTAAGGTCACATACCGAGGAAAGCGACAAAAATATTTATATTAGAAGACCAACTAGTGGGTATTCAACCTTCCGATCCTACCATTATACAACAGCATGTGGGCTGAGACATTGGTGGGTTGTCCAGATCATGACAGAAATGTGTTATTGACTCCGGATTAGCAGAACGACGTTCTGACCACTGTTTTGTCTGATCTCAAGATCATGTTAAAAATGACATTGCGGAACGAATGTCAACTTTTTTAACTGTCATTCAGCAGTTTATTTTCTTGTGCAACTAAACAGCTGGTCAGGCATAGTTAACTGACACTTATTTCTTGGCGGAAAAACTTTGGTTCAGTCAGCTGTCAGTGATTACGGGATTTGAAATGTTTCAAAGAGAACACTGACACTTTCTGAACATTTACTTTTGAAATCTATAATGTTAGAGGAGTATCGCTGGTATGTTGCAGAAATCGTTCAGTCGGCCCTATTTTGGTTTGGTTTAGGGAGCAAAGCTTTTACCGACTAAGTCTCACACTGGATTCTATTGTTAGTGTGGACATGGTTTCAGCCTTTTTGACTGTTGGAAATAATGGTGTTGTTGGTAGCTCGGGTTGACGTTTCAGGCGGACGAACAGTCGAATGTCATTTCAGTCTACCGGAAAGATGCGCAGCGATTGTTTACGAACACTTTTCCTTACCCCAGAAGTCACTTTGGTTAACAGTGGTTAACCAAACTTCCTTACTGTCTTCTCATAGGGGTGGGACTGAGTACAGCGCAATGGAGATACGAAGTATAAAAAGTTTGTGCCTCACAAAGCTGTTTATCTACGAAGGCGACTCTTCTCGTTAGGTTACTCTTAACGGGAGACAATTTGTTGAAGTCAATGATGATTTGACCTCGCGCCAAAGATGTAGAGTGCAATGTTCGCACCTAGCAAACGTCACCTCATCACCAGGTTTCGTGCAATGATAGACAATTGGTAGCCATGATGATTGATTACCTTACCGATCGGTTTTGATTGTAGTTGTCTAGTCTAGTTGGACAGGTTTTGATGTCAACCGACTGTGAATTGAGATGTATCGATTCACAACTGATCACTTGGAGCATGAAGGCACTAACTGTCAGACTGAATCCGAGACGGATTAGCCTGTCACAAAGGACGCTTGCGTCTAACCATCACTACAAGTGGCTTACACTGCATCAACTGCGACTCCACCCACACACCGCATAACTAGTGTAATCCCGAGGGAATAAGACCAGTTGGGGTGTGAGTGAGACCTTTGTGTCCAGCCGGCCAACGCAGCTTAGCCAATTCATAGGTTAGCTCAAAAAGGAGACCCCTATCTATCGGTGAGCAAATAGAGGGAGAGAGGCTGTAATGACAAGATCTAAACTTAGAAGAATAATATGTAAAGTGTAATACGAGAAACATTTCAGCGTAGGATCGCGTGTTGGTGCATTCTAGACGAGGCAAGGATGTGAAACAAAATTCGGATTGAAGTCCGAAAAGAACACACGAACCATTCATCATACAATGCACGAACTAAGCTGAAGTATATAATAAGTAGAAGACCGCAAACACCTAACTTTCTGAAAAGAGGGGCAGGTTGGTTGTTGAACGGCCATAGTCTTGGCCAATGCAATCTTGAACAGAAACAGAATGGATGTATTGATATGACCTATATGAGCCCAATGTGCTCATCTTCTCTTTATCGACGGTGATGACCTAATAATTCAAGACGATCAGCACATTCACGGCCACACACATCGCAACGTCATATTACCGCGACCTATGCCACCGATAGTTCCCTTGCGTGCTGCGCGCTTCCGTTCTCAGCCGCTCAACAACTACCCACTGAAATCGCGGACGCCCGTCCGAATCGTATTCATCCAGGCCGTCCGGTTCAACGCCAAGTCTTCTCAACATAAATTCAATGTTACAACTTGAAAGGCCTACCTGCACACTACCCTGGTATCTCCACTTTTGACCACCAGGATTTCCCCTACCTGATTTAACTTATTCATAGAGCGACTGCTTAGAAATACGGTCATTGTCCATTCGTCGGACGTGACCGAGCCAGTGGAACTGGTTCAGCGTCAGCGGGGCTTCCCTCCTACTCATGTACGTTTACTGCAGCATCTCAGTGTTTTGAACCATGTCCGACCACCGAATACCCATATGCGCCTCAGACATTGCATATGGAAGTGACTCACATAGCGCGCACTCCGTTGATACAATGTCCACATTTCACTGCCATTCAACAGTATAGATAGCACCGTTGAGCGGTAGACACACAGCTTGGTGGCCAATTTCAGGCTGCGGTTCTTTCAGACACGTCTTTCAAGACGTCCGTAAGCAACACTGGCCTTCGCCACATGGGCTGTTAACCCGCGACCCACGGACAAATTGATGGAAAAGTTGCTGTAAAAGTGGCAAAAGTTCTCACAGCTACCGTTAACGTCTCCATTGACGCGAAATTGAGGTAGAGATGCAGAAACAGCACCTCCGCCCGGAGAAAGCTGAAAGAAGGGAAGCATCTTGCCTGTGTTGATATCCAATCCGAACTTGGATGCCGTGGACGCGAAGGCCGTCGCCAGGCGTTGCAATTCTTCTCCGTGTGCCAACAATGCGCTGTCACTTGCAAACAGAAGTATGCGTGTCGTTGAGGTATGTAATCGGGTTGGGGCGCTGAAACGTCAGTAGGTGCCGATCGGTTCGGTACTCTACCTCAACACTGTCCTCCCCAAAGTCCTGAGAAGCGACTGTACCATGGCAGTCAAATATAAACTAAATAGGACTGGGGCTTTCGGAAACCCTGTTTCATGCCAGGGGTAATTTCATAATAACCACATTAACTCGTGCTCCCAGATGGAGTGAGCCAGCTGGAGCAGTGCACCTTCCAGCGCGGGTCCGCCCTACTTCAAGATCCAACCTGACGGTCCACCTTCGTCTGTAGCCTTCCCGTTGCGCATTTGACCAGTCACTCTCTGCATCTTTGGCAAATCCGGGGCGAGATCATATTAAGATATTTTGGCCATATGCACATATATATGCATATGTTTATATGCATACTTATATACATATGCACAGTTATGGCGAATCAGTCGTTTTCACGGAGCCAGCCAGTTGTAGGCATCGCTTTTCACTAAAACAACACGCGTATAGTTCACTTGTGACTTCAAAAGCGTTTCTCGGAAAAATTCTAAATATATTGGATAATTGTGGTCCTAAACAGCTTGCATCCTACAACAATAGTTCATTCCAGTGTGTCTGGCATGCCGAGGTTATTACCTCATTTTTCCTAGTGCAAAGTTGCATTACCCATTACCGTGGCGTTATCGCTAACATTTCCACACAAACTATGAACAGAGGCGTTTGCAGCATTCAGTCCGGATCTGAACAACACGGTCTATGCATGACATCCGCTCAACTGTTCTGCGCTTTCAGACACGCGTAGTAGCTGGCTAATCACTTAATTACCGATTGCATAGTGTGACGGTTGGGTGTTGGAAATTTTCAGGCTCCGGGAGTGGTTTCTTAGCTCAACTGGTAGAACACGATGCACGCGGTTGCTGCTGTTAGTTCGAATCTGGCCAAAGCAAAGATTTTTCACCAATGGATGGCTACTTACTTGAAAAATTTATTTTGCTACTCACAGGTAATCCTACCGGGTATTGTCAGGTTTCTGCATGAACAGGTTACGAGACCGTAGATTACTAGTTCTCATCCGCTCGTTGCTGCGTGTGCTCTTCATTCGTCCACTCGAATTAATACAGATCCACTGAACTTGGTAAGCTGACAGACAACCGTGCAGCTAATCAATGATCGGTCGGAGTGCAAAAATTAGGCTGCTGAATTACGATTCCGATTCAAAAATCGGGTAGATTATATGAGCATACCCACAATACCAATACAAATCGATGTTGATTCTGTCCGTCTGGGATCTACTCTCCAAAAGACGGAGAGAAGCGAATCTGTTTTCCATGCTCACGTCATCATTTGATGAAGCCTAAAGAACACCCTGAAATTGTGCCTACGGAACTATTGACACTTTTGAAGCCAGGTGAATGATTGAAGTTAACTTGTAAACAAATGATAAATGGTGATTGAACGAACAATCGCCAATCATCAAAGATCACGCGAACGTCTAACAGGCTGAATGTATCAAGACCACACTGTTATATTCACTGTGTCTATGATTTCATTGAATAATGTGTCATTGTCAACAACGGCTAGCCACATGTCTCATTTTTAAAGTGTATTTGTACGGTAGCTAATATAGACGCTGTGTTGATGCTCGAGGCGATGTTTTATTGGTGATTGTCAGATCCAGCCTCCATGCCACACAGCATTTGAATATGTTCATACGCGACAGATTGCACACAATAAATCTCATGCTCATCTCGTTGATTGTAATAACTAATAACTTCGTCTACTAACGTATTGATCACCGCTTGAACGTCTATCACGCTTTTAGCATATGCTTGGCCGATTCTTTGTCTGATACACATCTCGTGTCCGAATATAATAACCACACTACCTAGCTTAATGCTGAAAGGTGTGCAGGCTGAAAAACTAGTTCGGAGAACAACCTGACAAAAACAACATACACATCTCCAACTAAAATCATTACTAAAGTGATAATTTGTTGAAGCTGCCGTTCTGCCTGAGCCACCTGACCTATAGACAACATTCATCCAAAGTCCGGGTTTATCTGGTCTAGAACACCCTGCGAGGGGCTGGGACAGAATTATCAATTGATTTCATGCACAGGCGGGGTACACACATTAGGAAAACAAACGTGTTTTTAGATAGTGTATCTATCAAGGCATTTCAGCATAGTGCATTCGCTCTTGACCTTTCACGATTGCAGTCATCCAGCTTTTCCGGTAGATACTTCTGTACGCTTGTTACATGTTTATCAGGCTGTGGTTTGCCAGTTCCTGCTACCCATTTATCACTTCATACTTCCCTAGCGTTTTTTCTCATCCACACCCTTTCATCTGCTGGGTTCCTCGATCCATTCACTGAAATCATCGTGGTGTTCGTCCTCCTTTCTTTCCAACTCTTTTTTTTATCTGTAAGTTACCCCGAGTCTTACAATTCTCACACATGTATGCTATTATTGTCAACCAAAACTGCCATCACGGCCTGAAAACCTACCGTATTTTTTAACTACTCACCAGAAAGGTATGGGGCTAATGTCATGCTTGTAACTACCCACATTATGAAGCGTACATAACAACCATAATCATTAATGTATCATAGACAGCACGTTGACGTGCTTCGTGGCCGACAAATAAAGTGATCATATTCAAAAGTCAGTTGTGCTCAAGTCACACTGGTCTGGCGATCGTCCGAGTCATATTCCAACAAATCCCGCATGCAAACTTGCGCTGTCAACTTGAAACCTGGTCGACAGTTCGAAATAAAACCGAGTGAGTGCACCTTAACGAGTGTGTACGGCGCGATTATATTGATAATTGAGTTGTCCAGTCATTTTGGCAACTACTCATCTACTGTTCAACTGCCAGCTGACATTTTGCCCAAACTTAACCAGTTTGGACATGACAGACAAACCAGTAAACGACATCCTCTAGCAGATGCGTTCACGTATGGGACAAATCGCCGATTGCTAATCCTACGCTTGGTTGTTCATTCCACTGTGCCGACCGTTTAGTATAGTGCAAGGAAATAGACAAAAGCCCATTACTGAGCCGGTAAGTGAACTATGGTTCACGCACCCAGAACCCTCTGCCAAACGTGGCTGTTTCAGTTGAGCTATGTGAACGTGATCCACTACAGGATTTATACATCGTTTTGGTAATCAGCGCCTGTGTCTTGGTCATTACAAAGAGTTGACTAAATGATGATATTCTGTTTCGATTTATCTGTCTGCGGGAATTGGATCTAGCTCATGCATTTTCAAAGCGGTTATCGCAAACGAATGGAAACAGCGAAGCACAGTCGAACTTAACACTACCCGTTTTGTTATCAAGATAGCACTTTCACTGTTCAACGTTCAATCACGGACCTTTTGGCAAATACTCATTGCTCACACATTCAGCTTGGCAACATCATGAATTATGAGCCAGACGATTTGGTACAGTAGGCGACACTGCTTTTCGGTGGAATTGAGGAACATTATTGTGGCCACAAAAGAAGTTTGGTGTGCAAAGTCGTTCACTGCTAGACATCCTTTAAAAGGTAAGTTAAAATATACTACAGCAAACGCAAATACTACTTTGCATAGTTTACGCCATACTACCTACTAGCGACGCTGTACAGCGAAGTGGTTCACAATTGTGCGTTGATTATTACACACAGCACATAGAAAACTTCATAAAGCTCTAACTGATTGGTTTGGAGGTCAGTTAACAATCACTTTCCGGACACATCAAGGTGATACGGACTGCAGTTGAATTACCCATGCTGCATTCTGTTTCTGGCCGCGTGAGCATCTGCATTTTAATACTGTTAACGCTTCACATGATCAATGATAATTTCAAAAGTTTACCGTTAAATTGAGCGATCCTTCGAAGGCCCCCACTCACTGAATTACGTGTAATCCACAATGTTTATAAAGTTTCACCGAGTGCTTTGTGCTGTGTTTCTGTCAAGTGCTTCTAACTACAGCGTCATCTCGATACTCTGACGTCTTTCTCGAGTGTTTCGATTTCATGGCAAATTTACGTCTCACCTGTAAACAGGAAGTCAAAATTTTTGGCTGTGGATTGGGTCAATTTTTGGCAGCCAAAACTTCGTGAACAAATTAACTGCAGGCATATTGGAAATGGAAAGTTCTTCAGCCATCTTTCGCGTGCAAAGGTTTACTAGTTTACTACATGATTTTGCCATTCTGGCTCACCACGAGGGATTTCAATGGATTTCAGTTTACTGAATGATATTGCAGTTTACAGATTTAGCTGGATTTATGTTCTATGATGATACTACAAAAGTATGGTCTCAATCCTAACTGCAAAGCTGTGATTAACTTGAACAAAGGACGCCTCTGACTCCTTATCAACAAACCGTCTTAAAGAATGCGTCATTGTTGTTCCTTCCTATTCAATGGTTGATCTTGCGGTCTAAGGAACCAATTGTGAGCTACGGGTGATTACCGTATTGAGTACGGTGGTAACAACTGTTACCATAAATTCAAAATGCCGATGAAATTTGTTGTGCGTTACTTCGTACTCACTGAATCCGCATGTTTGCCTGTTCCCGTCCACACTGCCCCACTACTTAGCCCGTTTTCCATTAGTCTGTTGTTTCACATGAGCTGACTCCTATTACAATGGGCCTATCGGTCCCATATGTAAGCCTGTTGCCTGTCACTGCTATATTGTTTAACTTTCGTGGTTTTCACGAAACAAAACGCATTCGTACTGGTTAATAAATTTTACGAACATTTTCATTATCTATAGTCAGGTGTGCAAGCTGAACGGGAGTTGGACACCCATGACTCAATAGACACTATTCCTAGAAAGCAGAAACCAACCGGACGAAAGCGCTAACACGAGGCCATACTTATTCCTCCAGATAATTATACAGCCTCGGTAATAGGACCAGCTTTAGTTCTGATGTCAGTATAGAAATTGTGGCACTATCTGCGTCTTGGTGTCCTGAGGCCGACAATAAAAACACCGATATAGCTGTTACCATTATACTGGCCAATAAACCCAGCTTTCTGCTTGTAAAGCATTTGGCTACCCTCTTGAAATATGGTTATAATTGACAGCTTGTATGTACCCCCATCAGCTGGATGGACGCAGTCCACTGCATAGCTGGTTTGCGTTGATTGCGACAGTAAAATTGAAACGGGGTGGTTGCATTTTTTGCACTCACACAACTACGTCCGATCAACAATGGGTTCCGTACTGGTTTGCGTTAGTCCTCTAAGGATAGCTGAGATGGGACTCAACGCTTATCCGTCGTAAAATATAGACATTCTAAGGTAAACCAGCGGCGCACACTTTAATCCGACCGTGTTAATCATGTTATGTTAGTGAATAACCTCCAGTAACTTTGTTCACCAATGGATCATCCATAATCGAATGAAAGGGCCAAGCATTTCATTCGGGTGTGAAGAAACTGTCTCTGGATATCGCTGAAAGTCTTCTAGCTTACTATCAGAAATGCACAGTCTAAAGGCTCGAAATGGTTAACTTTAGAGGTTGTCCACATTTTCAGCCGGGTTACGAGCGCTGTAAGGATCCTACTTTGTGATGAACGCTAATGGGATTCCAATACAGGTAGAAACAGAATTTGAGCTATGTACTTCTGAAAAAGATTGGCTGAATTTTCCCGAAATTGGATGGAATTAACCCTATCGGCTTCAGAACAGTAACCCGGTGACGATAAAATCGGATGATTATGTAGGATGTATGTTGTCCCATCGACTTGAGGAAGTCACCTTAAAATGTTACATATAATCCGTCAGAATCCGGATACCGTCGCTCAAAACGTCACTTAGAAACATGGTCATGAAAGAAATGCAGTTGACAGTTAAGAAGCTTCGGATATGAGCAGAAGCGTTAGAAGTTCTAAATATCGCCACAATGCTATGAAATCTATTTTTAATTGGTGCTAGCGAGGGGTAGCACCATTTATAACGTTTGTTAACAAGGTGAAACTTTCAGGAAATGCTGAGTCGGTGTACACTTCGTTTACCTTCTCATATTTGACACAGTTCTACTCACGTCTTTTCCCGTTGCTTGTGTCTGTCTATTTTTGCCAATCAACCGACCGATTGGATGAACAGTCTCACCATTCACTGTCATGATTTGCTTCTAATCATTAAGCTTTGTTTTTGATATCTTTCCGTACACAAATCATTGAAATATGTAATCACTTGAAGCAGCACCACTCGATGTCTTTCAATAACATGCATGTTAAGTTTACTCTCCTGGCTTCAACAAATTGGGTGTGCAAAGATCGTCACATCGATGGTATGAAATGGAGTAGGCGTCTGAAGGACACAGCAGACAAGACGACTTGACGTCATACATGTCACGTGACTACTGCTAATAGGTGAATCGTGGCGTTCACGCTATCCCCAACTGCTGAGTCTAAACGAGGACAAAACTGGTAACGGATGGAGGGTTAGCAACATGAAATATAGCCGTCATTCAGTTCTATTGAGTTCATGCCCAATTAGGAAACTGATAACCCTTAATGCACTGTGTCAGTCAACACTATCAAGGCGTTACCAATTTACACATACTTTCTGAATTGGTCTTGAATACTCGTCTGTTATCACACGTTTTTCGATTGTCAGAGTGTGCCAGCTAAACGTATGAGCTAACAGCTGGCGCTCCGTCGCATTGCAATAAGTCGCGCTGATGTTTGCGTAGAGTTGCTGAACATATTTCACTGCCCACTCCCTCATTAATTATTAATTTTTCATTAACCGACTGACGGAATTTCTACGGTACTAAAAAATCCACGGATTGACACTTGCAAGACGATCGGACTGTATTACTGAGTTGACGGCGTACTGCTAGTCGGAAACTTCCAAGACGCAGAATGAGTTTAAACAGTGGATACTATGCCACCGAGTGCTTTGAGACTCCTATCATAGCATCTAGTGACAACCTAGTGTAGTGAGGACGGACGGTCGCACTATACTACTTACACTACCACTATTCAATAGTGAGATGACAGCGTGAGTCGAAATACGGGAGAGATACAAGAAGGACCATTGGAGGGCAGCATCAAATGGAATGGCTTTTGCTACATGAAGGAACTAAGCGTTGACATCCATAGCGACTGGGACGTCCTGAGACCTGTGTTGTGTGCAAATGAGTGTTTTTGTTCGTAGTCCGGTTGAGACGCATAACCCATGTACTGGTTTCTCCGAATAAATAACCTTTTTGCTATCCGCTTTTTCGGTTCACAAAACTAGTACTAAAGTGCTATCATAGTATTGTAAGTCTCCAACCGCTGTTTGAACTTTTAAGGTTAACGACGAGCTCGTGCACCCATGAAACAGTGTCAACACAGCAGCATTAATCTTCATTTAAATTTAACAGACAGAATGGACAGGGACATCTTTATGTTGTGTGCCGAGGAACTGTTTCAGTCGGCTAACAGTGCAATATGTACCACTTGAAATCGGATTAACTAAACCCGGTATTGTAACTGGAGATTGCTGTGGTTAGTTGTGCTTTTTTTTTACCAAGAAACAACGTTGTAGTTACATCAGAGGATCATATGTAGGGGAGTTGCAGACTTCGTTCGAGTTAACAATTAAACTGACCACAACTAAACCAGATTAATAGATAGTTATTTGGTGATTGGTCCGTTCAACCACACCTTTCTGTCGGCTGTACCGCCTATGTCGACAACCATCCTATCGATTTGAGGACAGTGTGTGCACCTCACTGGAGCGATCCGTTCCCGATAACATACTGTTGGGCTAGATAATTTCTGTCCGAAAGCTATAGCACAACACATTTGTTTTATCAGGACGACACACGACTAGTTGTTTAGCAGGCATAGAGCTACTTGAAGGTAATGGCCAACATTCACGTGTTCTCTGCTTTCAACCAGATGGGCAGGGAAACTTTCTTCACTACCAGTTGTTACAGTCTCATGAACATTTCGGTCATCCTGTCCCATATGTAAATACTAGACTCGGGCATTGCCATTGTCAAAGCTCGCCAGTGGTGCATGCCCTGACCACAACCGGGACTCATACTGCGGCCATGGTTTCATGTGGCAAGCGTGTTAACTACTGTACCGGTGACCTCACATTAAGTATGACTGAATCACCACATGTAAACGCTCAGCTATATCCATTTGTAAGTAATGCCAGGATTGCCAGATCGCCTCGAGAGGAGGTACACCACCTGTCCTATTAATTTCAGTCAATGATCCCTCGAATAGGAATTCTCTTCAAGTTGAACTCACAGAAAGTATCAACTCGTGGAGCATTATTTTGATCACTGATAAACAGTAGAGGATTTCGGTTTTGAGTAAATTGAACATCACCCACAATTGATCGCACCTGTCGCATTCTCATGGACCTTCCAATCAGCCGCATTCGAGAAAAAGTACTAGGCTTGAGGTCCATAATGCTGTTGGTCGCCCTCGTGATCTGGTCGAGTTTGTTAGTTAGCCACCCTGCGCCTCTGTTCTGTTTGAATGGCACTCGGACAAACGTGGGTTTCTGTTTACATTGTGAATTTCAGGTCTTAACGGCGTTCGGGTCATATTTTTAGTGATGAATTTTTGTGGCGAAAAGCACTGTACAAAATTAAGCTCATTGTGTGACGCATCGCTGGAACGGTACTGTTTGCTTCTTCATTTCAACACCGTCTACGTTTGGCATCAATCACACATTCGTTGATAAATTAACTGCTTCCACTAGTTATATGTTAATGAATAATGTTACTCAGTTCAACTAAACCAACTTTTTTGAACTTGTATTAATGTCCCACATGCAATCGGCAATCTTGATAGTAAAACATAAGGTATAGCAGGACAATCGTTTCACATATGTTTTTCTTTTTTCACTCGTCAATACGTGAAGCACGTTACGACATGCGAGCTCAAACTTTAATTTCTAGATAGCAACAACTTGAGCACTTCCATCTGGTTTACTAGAGCGTCCAGGTTCTTTTGACACCTAGTTCAGGTTCCCATGTTCTCTCCCATAGCAAACTGAATGTGATGTCTAAATGCAGAGGTTATCTAGTGTTGTTAAGGTTAGTTTGGTACGTTTTTCTTCTTATGTTTGATAGAATGCGGGATTTTGAACTCGTTGAAGCATGTTTGGTTTGTCTGTCGAAGTCCGGTTCTACATTTGCCTCTCTGTGCCTTTTGCTGTGTACACTAAACAACAATGGTGAATTTTATACCATGACTGCATATAAAGTGTCTGTCTTCTTGTTTATAACTTTCATTGCTCATCTACCTACCGTTTGACACGCTCTCATCTTCGTCCATTCACACTTGTTTTAATGGGCTCATTTCCTGTTGACTGATGGCTAGTTGCGAACTCATTTTTGTCTGTTCCGTTCTGGACGCCTTCTCTGCTCGATAATCTGGGTGTTTGATCAATTCATATTCAAAACGAAAGAACACTTTTATTGCGGTTTTTTTCAGATAATACCGTGTAAATTCCAGTCATTTCGACAGCCTCTCCTGACGTTTTTTGAACTTGGAATATAGTCCCCTTAACCTGCCTGTCTGAATCAACGTTATTGGAATGGTTGATTACGCGTTACTCATTAAATTACCTTAAATTGCTAGAAGTGATTTAACAGTAATTGAGTAACGTGGTTTCAAGCATTTGCGAAATTTGGTTCCTTTAAAATGTTCAGTCGTCTGCATTCTTTGAATGGATAGTACGTGTTTGAGGCCAGTGCAGAAAGACCCAGATTAGAGAACTTGTTTTATCTGGACATTGTACGGATCCCAAGACGACCGGCCTCCCGCACTTTAACCTCCGGAAATCCTCCACATTTGGAATTCCTTCTAGTGGGTTCTGATCTATCGAAGATGTGGCTTCTGATGTGGCGTTTGGTGCCCTTCTATGTTAGCTCTAAAACCAACCTGTGAACTATTGAACGGTCAGTCACTCTGTGAGGTACATGACTCTTTCTAATCCCTGTGCTTCTTGGGATTCCACTGGGATTGCTGATATTTGTGCTGTTTCTTATGCTCTTGCTATCTTTGGGGCTCCGAAAGCTATACAGGAATCTGGCCCGGGAATAGGGAGACTGGAAGAGATATAGAGAGTTTACGAAACTTGTGTTCCACCAGGGGTTCCTACTCAGTCAACCCTGGAAACACGACCGAGACAAAAAGGGTTGTTACTTGTGACAGTGGAGTATAAAGTGCACAGAAGAAGGTTTGAGCAACAACAAAGACTTCTAGATGCCCACAAACCTCCCGAACGAGAAGTCGTTCCACTTGAACCAAGATAACGCGACGAGGTAAGGACATCCCAATAGCGAGCTCAGTCTGATTAGGTGAGTAGTGTTGTAAGGACGCTGGAAGAGTCACTCAAGCCGCTAATTCCGGATGTGGATCTGCCCAAGTTCACAGTCCAGTCACTTAATGGGTAGCCACGGCACTTTCATAGGTTTATCAGGATTTATAAATAGAGTTTGGCAAATAGTTTAAACGATAACAATCAAATGCTTTCATGATAGTCTTTTTATTGTCGTGGTGGACTGAAGGAATCCATGTATCACTACGTGCGCTCAAGGAAGTTGAAGAGGCTGTACAATGTGATGCAACTTCTACTAGTTCAAAGGCTGTTCTTTTAGGTCCTGTGTCTGTTCCGCTGCTGGGCCAAAATTGCACTATAGAGACGGTGGTCCGGATACTATCTGAGTAAACGAAGGAGTGGCTGACAAGCTTGATCTACGGGTTAATCTCTGTCAGCTGTCGATTTCCACTCTGCATGTTGTTCATGTGATGCCACGTCATCGAATATCATCTCAGATTTAATCGCATGACTAGTCCAATATCTTTTTGGCAGAGTCAATACACACTGATCAGTTACCCGTTGAACAGGTCAGCAGTCTCTAAAGGATTTATAAGAATGTGCCAATCCAAAAGGACAGGGGACTGACCTGCACTGTCCAGAAAGTTAGAAAACGCGAAAAAATGATGCAATCTGCATCTGACCAGTTTCCTGATTTTTTTTTTGGCTAAGTAACGAAATCGGCTTATCGATTACACCATGCAGATAAATTACCATCTTTATTCTTTTGTGGTGATTATTTATGAATCTTCCGCGATATAAACGGAAATTGAAATGAAAAACGTTGGGATTTCGCAGCTCATCTGCGAATAATCCAAGATATGCGCTGAAGTAAGACTCGGCATTAATGAAGACTCCAACCGTTGGTTTAGATACATTCGGAAACGGGTTTTCTACGTATTTGGATTCTGTTTAATTTCTTATTACTTGTGAGTAAACGAAACTGTGCATCACAAAAAATAGAACAAACGCCAATGGCCTGGTTTGTCTTGCACTGCAAGATCCACTGTCAATTTTACAAAAAACTTAATTAAGTGATGCCCGATGCTACCCGTGCGATGCTATCGTCTGGACACAGAGGACTGAAGACTTAGTTATATCCTGAACGCGGATGATACCAAAGACGAATAGATACAGATAACGTAGTTCACAACGGTAAAAAGTATGGATATTCAACAACACACGAAGATAACTGAGGAGCGAAACTCATATCAATAAAGAACGCTATAAGTATAAAACGATGTTTCTTGTTCGAGCTCTATTTGACGATTCTTCTTCAATATATAACCAGGTACTTACTTTCATGCTTAAACGGAGACATCCATTCGAATAATCATGAGCTGTCAGAAGCACGGAGACAAGCGGTTCACTACTGAAACTATGGCTGTGAATGTTTGTTAGTGAAAAGCCTTGGTGATGACTAACTGTGTCACAGTACTTCCTTTTTACGTTAATAATACTGAGAAACGGGGTTAAGAGCAAAAGCAGTGCACTTCCTCGCTGCGACGTGACACATATCTTCAATCATCAGGTTTGCTGGAAAAGTACCATTTTATGATCAGATTCCTTTTTCTAAGGTTAACGTTCCCCGTTGTCTCTGTACGGGGAGGGATACGTGAATATACGTTCACTGTCCCGTTAGCATCGATTCGCCATATTTCACTACTGTAGAAATCACTAGCTATCTTTCCGGCTGTCGTCGGTGTCGTACACTTATCTGTTTCTGACGTAGTTAACAAGCAATGACTGCAGCGGATGAGAATTTTAACCCATAACTATGCTGTCTGCTCATGAACAGTTCTGTCGCATCGACACAACAGTTATGTAAGGCTGACATATCAGACAAGGTGACGCGTGCCAGCTGAACCACAATATGACCTGTCGACAGTACACCTCATTACTGATCAGTTGTGCACACGGACACCACACCCTGGGACGTACGGCTCGGTTCACTGAACGGAGTGGGTTAGTTTGTGCTCCATAGGCAATCATCTTAAGACGCACCTCCCAACTTCGGAATATTGGTCCCAATCCTTCTGGCGGAATTGTTAAGTTATTATGTATTAGTAAAATAACGCAAATTCAAACAATGTATGTCTTGTAAGATATCTATGGCCCCTCTCCCATTTAACCGCACATGGCGTCGTCCAGAGCGACCATAGGTTTAGTTCAAAACAGTTTTGACAACTACTGGAAACGACAGACACCTGACCCACCTCAAACCTCTAATTCGTAGGTACTGATATGTTTATCAGAATTACTCGGCTCAAATCCTTCGACAAACATTAACAACGTCAAACAGTTCACTTTATTTCTTAATGGAAAAAGAGCTAAAGTCTCCAACTGCTGTTTTTCGAGGAATTGCAAAAAATAGACATCTGAACCGTGTGAAATTACCTCAACTCTTTATCAACCGGATGACGTTCCTATTGTTTCTGAAGAGTGAAAACGAAATACTGGGCAGTATTTAAATGGTTTACACCAGCCTATTCTCAGCACCTTAGTTTATTGTGACGTAGGCCTCTTATACCCTCACTCATTTAAAAGAAATGTGACTTTGTAGTGAGGAAGAGATGTGTATTAGGCCGCTGCCTCTGATCATTCTCACAGTAGTCTACTTAAAGTTACCGCTGCTACTAAGTCCGGAAATAGGATTTAGTAAATTCTGAATATCATACTGTTAAACTCACGTTCAAACGATTGGTTACTTCGTTAGTTACATAGAGTCATTCAGGGCAAGTATCTGATGGAGTTGTTTCTCCAACGTATTTTCAATTTGAAAAGTGTTCTTCAGACAGAACAGTGCGCTGGCTACAAACTCATGATCGGATCTTAGGCTGGCAACCACCTTTGTTATTGATTTAAGTTTCCATATGTCACAATTACAGCTTGAATACCACTCAGACGTGGTAGAGATTTTTGTATTTGACTGTTGACCTTCCTATCAGTCCTCCACCGAAAGAGCATTGTTTATTCTCTCAGTGGAACATAACAGTATCTGGGTTATATTTTGTGTTTTCAAGCGTTTCACATGTGAACCGGGTAGGCAAACGGCTAGGTCCTGTACTACACGGAGAAGTCTGAGCTGGGGGGTTACCGATAATTAGTTTGAAACCATCGGAATAATAATTGATGTGCTAGTTTCACAAACCCATTGGTCAGAGGGTTACCCCAGCGTAACCCAAGGATATACGGCATTGATGAGGCTTGAGTTCAAAGCTCAGGCAGAATGCTGCTTTTTAAAATGTTTGTCGGAAAGTTCATCAGAATACGCAACTCAAGTTCAATTATATGCGAGGTTCAAATTGCAGCCACCTTTGTGTAGAAGATCAACTGTAGTAGACTAGTGGAATTTAGAACTAAATACAGAACACTGATCGGCTACACGATAAAGTAATTCGATTTGGACAATATAAACTTCACCTCAAACGGCTGTCAACTTACGGTGGAGGTTCATGCGGAAACTGTGAATGTTTTGGAGGTTGTTAGGCTTGAGTCCATGCTGAACAACTGCTGTTAACATAGTTAGAACTCACCGATAAAAAACAGCTACGGAAAGGTCTGAAAGGCCAAGTTACTAGCCATGACCTTTTCAGACTCTCAGTTTGTAAATATCGCTTCCCATTTCGAAGCGCCTACCGGATCCAAGTTAGATAGGTCATGAGATGGAATTTATTCGTTTAATTTTGAAGACTAGACCGTTTAAATTTCGTAATTCGTCTGTTCCTTATATGTGACCAGCAGAGCAGTGAACAAACATCGTTGTCTCAGGAAAAGCTGAATGATGGAATGTATTGGGAACGAAATTTCAACAAGGTGCTGCTTACCTTAATCGACTCGGTGATTTGAAGCTGACGGGTGCAATCAGGTATAGGTGATGCTCAATCAGTGCCAGTCAAAGTCTTCGATGAATACCTTGTATTACTGAAAAGTAGTATGGCACATTTGTTAATTTATGTCACTGATTGGAATCCAACCGAAATGCAGATTTTTTGGATCTCTTCTAAATGATCAAATCGGCTGAACGACCTATCAGTAATACGATTTCAGTGCTCACCAATATCCTTGGTGGATTTTAGCGTGAACTGGCCGACGTATCTTGCCTAGACAATCAGTCTCCTGGATCATTCGGTGAATTCCATATCATACAGTGGATCTGGTGGCTAATTAAGTTCAACTGTAAAATTTCTGAACTTCTGACGTCGCATCGTTTCTCAGGCAGTAAACCATTTGTGCGTCTGGACATACTGTTTCTGTTACTGGTTTGAATCTAGTCGAAGTACAGGTTTTTCATAATTGGGACCGTTTTAGCAATTGAAATGTTCCTAGTTAAGTTAAATGAATTGAAAAGTCTCGACTTCACGCAGAAGTTATGATAACCGGAATGACGATTAGAGTTAACGTACAGTATCTATTCATTCGCCTAATATGAACGCAATAGCCTGATAACGAGCTCTGATAAAAGCCACCATTTCGTATTGTTTCGTCAGTGCCAAATAACCACTAATACGTAAACCTTTGGTTTAACGTCTACAATAAATGAGGTGAGTGGTGAATAAAAACGATGAACATCAAACGGTACTTACTTAGTGACACTTATTACAGCTTAAGTTCACGGCAGCCTAAGTTTCACAAATTGTCATTTTTGAGCACACAATGTGCACTTGGACCGACTTATCGCAAAGTTTTCAGCAAGTTTCAAGAGCCGTCGGTCGTGACGTCGCACTATGATGACGGAGCTTGAGGTCAATCTTACACTGTAGTCAGACGAAAGGACATGTCATCCGATCGACGAGGCTGAGGGCTCACTACTGTCTGTGACTACGGTGTCAAGTTGTGAAGACTGTTTTTGAAGCTGTTTTGTTACGCATGCCTTCATTTTTCAGATCAATAATCTGCCGGCTCTGCTAGTGCAACTCTCTTAACAGTTCCTTAAAAAGCAGTAGACTCGAGTTTCGCTCTCATTGGAGCTCATCAGTAGTGCATATCCTTGCCACCGCCTTGCAGGTTTAATGAGTTCAGTGATCTCGACCTGTCTCGAAAGTTCTAATCGCGGGGTTATCGATTGGAGTTAACAGGCAGTAACTGTGTCTCCTCTCGAGACGATCGGGCAACCTGATCATTGCTCACAAGCGAGAGTGGTTGAGTGTTCAGATTTGACAATTCGGTCGTGCCTAATGTGAGTTGAATGGCGCAGTGGTTAACACGGCTGCCTCATGATTGGAATGGCCGGAGTTCAAACGCCGGCCGTGGCAAGGATATGCACTTCTGACGAGCTCTAATGAGAGCGAAACTCGAGTGTAGTGCTTCTTTTCGAAAGAGGCTGACTGGAAAGTCTATCTGAATGCGGAGGCTGCGATCAAATGTGAATGATTGTCAACTTGAAAATAAACCAAATCCCCGACTACTCATTAATTCCTTGAGAATTGGTAAGTGTAGTATAGTATGGTGCCAGTGGGTTCGTTTCCGTTGATTTCAAGCACAGTTGGCCTGTGTGTCGTTTTGGAGAGTGACAATTTGGCGGCGCTGAGACCGTTTCAAAGAAGTGACAGTTCGTTATATCGTGTACAACATCACAATATTCCCTTCGAAGAGTAGCTCAATAGGTGTTGACTTTCTGGCTACCTCAAAGCCTTCACTGTCTTTGGGCTTCGCTCCACTGTGACATTTATGTGAAAGTTCGGGATAGCTAGTGCTTTCCAGAGTTGTCGTGAACACTTCCAGATCTTACTCAACAAAGTCGGATGTGCAGGCCTCGAGTGCTTCGTTGAAGAATGTTTTAATCACATCACTCTTCGCACTGGGCTGGAACTGGTGAGATGCGTATATTGACCAGACCACGTTAGCTTCAGATAAATGTCGCGCTTAGGTGATCCATCGCTCCACCATCCGATTAGTACGTTCAGATTGGACGGACTTTCATTACGTTACCTTGAGCTTGTTTGTAGATGTTAATTTGAAAGTTTTCTTATTGTTGATAATTCGGTATTGAAGAGTCGATATGAGATGTCAGCATTTGTTGGAATTGATTTCCGGACTATTGTGTTCAGCTTACTGAATGGATGTAACTATCGATGGGTTAGTGTGAATTGAATGACGAACAGGTTACTGATGCAATTTCCGACCGCGCCAATGACACAAATTACTGAGTATCCCCAAAATGAACAAATTTCTAATCTCGCTCATATTTGAAGGCAGACTAAATGAGACATCTACTTAAGTTTATTCAAACCCTTAGATTTTCTTCGGCAGACAGCATGTTTTGTTAATTTCTTTGATTAAAGTATGCTAGCTAAAAGTTTCAACATTTCTTCTGTAGCCTTATAATGTTTTTGTGATACCAGTGATCCGTATTTTTGATCATTTCGTTATTTTGAAGCTAATCCTTAAGCTAATGGATTTGGTTGCCCTCTTGCGTTTAGCACTTTAAAAATAACAAATTTTACAACAACACATTTTGCTGAGCGGCCTCTGAGTTAGGTGAACAAGACAGTTCATTTGTCTTTGGAACATTTTTGTTTATACTAATGTCTGTTACCATTAGAACGATAGTAAGTACACTGATTTTTAGACTTCAATGGCTTAGGTATGTCTAAACTTCACATCGCCTTGTGTTTTTCACGCGAACTGGGTCATGCTGAAATCGACATAATGAGTGAACGCCTAATGAATAGGTGTCTTGCACGATAGTAATGAGAGGTCAGTTTTCACGGTCAGTCTAAGAAACATAGGCTAAGCAGGGGATTTGGCATACTACATGGGTATGCCCTAATTTATTAATGAAAATAAATGTCAACCCTGACTAATCTATTTGGGAGTTTTCTGTAATTTTCAAAGATAGCTGATTTTCACTTAGTTATTTCCCACAGGCACGTGTAAACCGGGTATTAACAGTCGTACGCTGCTATTCACTTGTACGGTGCGCTTTTTCACAGAATTGATGTCTTAACATTAACGTTAAATTTTGAAGATTCTCGTGTCATTCTGGATAGGCATTTTTCCTTCTGATTACTCTAAAGGAATATTTAACGTTATATGCCAGATTCAGTTCCGCAGCGCTTCTCTCTCAGACTAACTCAATTGTATAATCTGTCAGGTTGGTCAGCCAGACATGTCAGCTTTGGAAGTGAATTGAGTTTAAGATTATGTTTATGAAACAAATGTATACAGCTATCGCTGCACAGTCTTCTCACTTATGTCGGTTGGTAATCCAGGAACAGCTGCAGAAGTAAGCCTAGCAGTTGTGAGTGTTTCAGCTTGTCTAATTTTTATTTTCCGCATTCCGTGAACGATTCTTGTTTTTAACCGAATTTCCACAGTACATTTTTGGTAATACTCAGCCTATTTAGCAGTAGTCAAGGATGAGTGGTTGTAAAACGTTTAATCCATTTTAGAGATTTATTGATTAAAGTTGGAAACTGAATTTACCCCATTTTCTCGTTGTTCATAAACAGTAGGTGGTTTGATGAACAGATTGAGAATCACATGCTAAACACGACGCTCAAACTGTTTGACTTCATTCGCACTAAATTTGATATGGATATCTTAGAGTGGATGGTTTGGTTTAAGCAGGTCCCGGACCACACAACCGGCAACAAAATCCCCAGTCTCAGAGACCTTTTGGTCAGCCACTTTTGGAAAGAAATACCAGGCTCAAATTCCGTTCTTGTTTGAGCTCGTTAGTCACGTAAATTCTTATTACAACAGGGATTTGAATACTGACCTTCCTCTTATAATGTAACCATGTTCATCACTGTGCTGCTGACCTCAGGAATGAATTATCGTGTGTAAAAGCTCAACAAACCTTTGAACTATCCGAGTGCCTTCAGCGTTATTTTGATTAATCATACGTTGTTGAGATTGTCTGTATAAACTTGCACAACCTAGTGAACGATGACGCAAACACTAATCCATAATCTTCTATTTTGTGCGTTTTGGTGAAAATATATCGACAATTGCGTGAAAACGGTACAGTCGTTGTTGTTATTGTCTAAATTAATTGAGCGACAAAATGTGAGCAAATGATGACACGAACGCATAAATTATTGTCAGCCAAAGTGTCATCCACGTGATTTGAAGGGTTTACGTAACATCTATGATTTCAAGTGGCCTACTGTAGGCGACTTAGAAATTTCGTTTGCACTAAGAATGGAACATCTGAATATTTCATGAAAAGGTATCATAATTGTTGAGGATGTTAAATACCCCAAAACTGTCCGATTAACCGGCAATGAACACATTACTTTTGTAAATTCGAATTCCTTTTTTTCGCGCCACTATTGCACCATCATTTTTATTTCTCGCGCCTGTTATTAACCTAGGACGCTTTTCACTGAACGTTGAACACTGAATATTGAACGTGGAATAGTGAACATTATTCACCAGGTCGCTTGACGAGCAATAAATACGCAAGGGCTGTGCTTGTAGTTTCTCTTCAGATTGAGATAGTAAAAGCTCTCTTTCTGGAGACCAGTGTTTTTCCCTTTATGGTCTACTTGGGTATCGGCTCTTCGGGGTCAAACAGCACGTACAATATCATTGCGTCGTAGAGATCGTTCCAGCTGGATTATGTTGGCCCGGTCTCTCGTGATATAACATTTTCGTAGAAATCGCTGCAGCTCGATTGCATTCGCTCGGTCATTCCGCGTTATAACATATTTGGCGATGTTTGTTGATTTATTATGGGCCCATCAAAATTAGAATTGTTATTGGAGGAGCAGCTTTAGCTGGTAGAAATGCTTGCAAAGTCCAAGGAAACCTCCACACAACCTACAGCTATCAACGCACCGTCGATTGATGCCTTGTGCAATAGTATATCGGAATTCCATTACGATCCTGATTCAAATGTTACATTTGACACTTGGTTCAGGCGTTATGAGGATTTATTTGCAGTTGATTTCGCTGGCCACGACGATGAGTGGAAACTCAGACAACTACTTCATAAGCTCGGTGAAGCTGAATTAGACAAGTATTGCAATAGTATTTTGCCTGATAAACCTCGGGACCGTAATTTCAAGGATACTATGCAGTCGCTTAGTCATCTGTTCGGTGATCAATCTCCTCTGTTCGATATTCGTTACGGATGTCCCAAGCTGGTAATAAATGATTCTGATGACTTCCTGACGCATGTTGGACTGGCGACTCGTGAATGTGAACGTTTCAAGCTAAAATCCCTGACGGACGATCAATTCAAGTCGGTGATGCTGATATGCATTCTCCAGTCTCCACGGTTGGCTGATATACGCACCCGGTTTGCTGAACCGTTTGGAACAAGAACCAAATCTCACCTTGGACGACATGGCTGCAGAGTACCAACGACTGGTAGACTTGAATTATGACACCATTCTGGTCCAGTCTGGGGGCCCAAGTGGTACTGAAGTTCATGCGGTTCAACATCCTTCTTTTGCCAAATTGCGCAACCTCGGCCGGTCACACGATACACCATCTGGCCCGAACGGCCCGAAAACTGGGAGGAAGCCTCCGGCAGCATGTTGGCACTGTTGGGCCTGGCACTTCGTCAGGTTCTGCCCATTCAAACAACACAGATGTCGGCAATGCAATTCAGTCGGCCATGGAGAAGGATATTGTCATTCAGGTCAGCAACGTACACTTGCTGGTTCAAGGTCCAGATCGAAGTCATGGTCCACAGCATTCGGCAAAAAAGAGCTTGATGGCAGTCTTCCAAGTTAACGCCCCAACCAGTCTGGTTACAGTTAAACACTGCTTCCGGCATAACTATCATTTCGGAGAAACTCTGGCACACGCTCGGGTAACCTCCGGTACAAGAGGCCAAACAGATCGCCATCAGCGCAGTTGGTGTTCACGTTCCACTCACGGGTCAGCTGCATTGCTGCGTCTCATTCCGTGGTAGAACGTTTCACGGGTCCTGCTTCGTGACAACGTCAAAACTCAACCTACTTGGCTTTGAGTGGTTTGATCGATTGGGTTTGGCGGACACTCCCATCAACACAATCCGCAGTCACGTGAGTCGCGCGTTGTCTGATCAACAGTCTTGTAATATCGCAAAACAATTTGAATCGCTTTTCAAACCTGGCCTTGGGCATTGCACAGCAGCACCAGATACTTTACAACTGCATCCTGGTTCTACACCAGTCCTCCGTTCGAAACGACCGGTTCCGTACGCATCCTTGCCAGAGGTGGATACTGAACTACAACGACTCGAACGTGGAGATGTCTTGACACCGGTGTCTTATTCCTCATTGGCGGCCTCCACTGTGGTTATCAAGAAGCCACGTGGGGCATTGCGGATCTGTGCTGATTTTTCAAGTGGCCTAAACGCTGCGCTCCAAACACACTACTACCCCCTGCCGACACCAGATAGTTTGTTCACAACCTTAAATGGAGGAAAATTCTTTGCTAAACTGGACCTCGCAGAGGCCTACCTCCAAGTGGAAGTTGCTCTGGAATCACGTGAGTTGCTCACCATTAATACTCACCGCGGTTCATTTCAATATAGCCGTCTTCCTTTTGGCATTGAGACCGCTCCAGCAATATTCTAGCAACTGGTGAACACCCTTTTGGCCGGCATTCCAGGTGTGGCAGTGTATCTAGACAACGTGTTTATAGTCGGTGTGACTCCAGAGGAACTGCGCAAACGAACTGAAGAAGTACTGCAACGTATCCAGGTTACTGACTCCTGTCTTCAACCGGAGAAATGCAACTTCTTCCTGCAAGTTCCTCGGATTTATGTTTGATGCTGATGTTTGACACCAAGATCCGGAGAATATTCAAACTATCCAGAGAATGCCGGCTCTTACAAACGTGAGCACCCTTCGTTTATTTCTTGGCCCAATTAGCTATCATTCGGCATTTCTTCCATCACTTCATAATATCAGACCACCGCCAAACAAACTGCTAGGGAAAGACGTCCCATGGAATCGGTCAAGCGATTGTGAACCCGCATTTTCTCAATTGAAGTCAATGTTCAGCTCCGATCTCTTGTTGACTCACTACGACCCCAACCCCCAGACTTACAATTTTAATCACGTGAATTATTGACAGATTAGTAGTTGGTGATCTTGTTTTATGTAGGCTGAACATCACACAACTGTCACAGTTCCATAAATGTTTTGGTCCGCATCTTTCGAAAAGAAGCACTAGAATTTAGTTTCGTTCTGTTCACAGGTCCTCAGTAATGTTAGTCTGGTACCACCGGGATTTGAACTCCGATCACACCGCCATACGGTTATTGCAACCACCACTCCCCTACTGACTTCAAATTAGGTACCACAAAGTACCACACGTAAACGCTCAGCCAGATTTGCCTGTGAATAGTGTTCAGGCTAACCGGTTGTCTTTAGAGGAGGTAGTAACCCACAGAGAGGTCGTAGTCGTGGGTTCATCGACTAGAGGCACCAAAACAGTTATTACATCTCCTATCAAGGCGACCGGGCTATCTGGGTATTTCGCCCAAGTTCCGTTTTTCTGTCATCTTTTCCGTCATGTCTAGTACTGTCATCAGTGTGCAAAATAACTTCCTTATCGTAGTCTGTCTTTTGCCTACTCTGTCGGAGAAGAAAAATATTGTGCTAATCGTTTGAAGAAAAAGCATACTCAGTCGGTTATATGTGACCAAGGGTAGTGAAAATGAGAATATGAAACTCCAGCATGTCGCACAAGCTTCGATACAGAAAAAAACAGTGACCCATTTGTTCGGTAAATGGCTCTGCATAATCAGCTCTTCTGTTTCAGGTGACAGCGTTCCGTTGATTCACGCACACTCGGCTGTGATTCCACTCCTGGACCGGTAATCATTAAAGCACGATTTCAAACCAGTAGCCTTGTAGTCCCGATATTACTACTGAATATTTACGTGCCGTAGTCTGTCAATGGTAACTTCTGCAAACACGACGCGTTTTATAGATTTTTAGTAAGAAAATAGATAGTGACTTAACTGCCAAATAATTCATGATCGTGAAGAGGACTAACCGAATCATACAAACCCTGGCTAGTGTGCTGCACGTCTGCCAGTCAGTATTGGTTAGGAAATGAGCCATTTGTTCGAAACATTTCAGTACTTTAATTGCGCATTCTTAGGCAAAACATGTCACAGCCTACCATCACTAGACAAATTACAACACAGCGCAGATCTGTAGCTATTCCAGAGTGAGTCTCATAGGACGTGGTTGTTAATAGTCATATTATCTACGTTCCGAGCCCCTAGTTTCACCTAGTGTACGGAGCACTTCTAACTGTGAATCCACGGTCGCTCGACTTCATACGTAATTACTCAGGATACTGGCTGCTATGGGTGAATTGAACCTGAGTGATAAATTCTATTCGAGTCTATCACTTCTTTTCGAAAGGACTGACTTAAAAATCTATGCAACAGCGACAACTATGGTCACCTGTGAGTGAGTTCCAGTTCATTTAAAGTCAAAACCTCTTCCTCATCCTACTATTACTCACCAGTAATCAAAGCACTGCTCAACAAGTTAATAAGTTCTGTGAGTTCAACTTCAAGAAGAGGTCTGGTCAGAAGATCATCGATCAAAATTAATAGAACAGGTGATGTGCTTCCTCTCGAGGCAATCTGGTAAGCAGCACTACTTACAAGTGAATATGGCTTGGTGTATACATATGGTGACTCCATCATACCTAATTTGAGGTCACTATCCTGTTAGTCAAAACGCTTGCTACATGAAACTGTTGCCGATGTTCTAGTCCAGGTTATGATCAGGATATGTACTATTTTGAGATCTAACAAGGCTGATTGGAAAATCTATGTAAGTACGGCAGCTTCGGTCAATTGTGGGTGGTTTTTATTTGATACAAATTCAGTTATGTTCACCAGTACAATTACGGCGTGTGCTTTTGAAATGCCCCGACAGTCTAATTACTAATCACAAGAGATTACTGATAAAAGTTTATTAAGATGCTTTTAGAATTCATCGTTAGCACTTTCTTCCGAGGTAGAGAAACATAGGGGTTTAATCAAATGTGGGCTTCGCGATTAATTGTTAAAGTCGTTTAAAAAGTAGTTCTTCGATTACTCATCAACATAAAGTAAGTTGAGAGAAACCAAGTAGAACTGGTATTCATATCATCCCTTCAATTTGACTTTTCAGTCGTATTCGACGACACAGCAAAACAAAATCGGTACAAATAGGTAGATTTTCATTTTGCGACTCATCGTACTTAATGTAGTCAGCCTACTTTAGAAGTTTGGAAAAAAAATCGTCGAAACGCAAAACGTATTGGATGTCAGCAGACTACACGCTGAACACTTTGGCGGTAGATAAAGAGTAAAAGTAAATGGGAGAGATTAAAAATACACAGCGCGATCAGGCTTACGTAAATTGGTTTTAGAAGTGACCCAATTGCAAAACTCCAATCTCTGACCGGATTCGAACAGGCGAGTGAGAGACAGTGTGCTCAAATGCGAGAGGAGGCTCACCAGCTGAAATATAAGATCTAGTCGGAGCCCACATACTTCATAGTTGGTCGCGGTTGCGCAGTCAGCCGACCATATCACATGGACCCCACCAACTGATCCAAAGGATTGACTATTTAAGAATGTTTCGTACTACTCACGCTAAACAGCAAATACCAGTAGGAACTTCGTTATGTGTAAATCATTTGGCAAATTCGATTTACCAGTGAAATCACTCAAGTTAGCAATTTTACCAATCATTTCATCAGTAGATGATCGGTTAAGTTCGAGTGACCACAATGTTTCCGCAAACAGCAGAACTCGTTAATTACGACAGCCAGTGTGTTGCTCAATGCACAGGCTGGGTCGGTAGAGTGACCAGTTCACTAATGAGTAGTCTGATATCTGGCTGGAAAGTCTACTTGAGTAGGAAGGCTGCAACCAAATGTGAGTGATGTTCAGTTTGTACAGTGACCAGTTAAAACATACCTAGCATTATCAGAATCGGCTGTTCGAGCTTCTACGACCCAAATTATCCAGTTAAACGCCTATTACGCCACTCTAAGTCACAAGCGTTGCAGTTTACGGATGCGAACCATGACCGTTTACTCCAATGTATTCAGAAACGGGTTTGCAAACCTGATGCTACCGCAAGCTTAGTGATCTTTCCCAACACGCTAACTGTCTAGTTACCCCAAGTCATTGAATACACAAAGTAGTACACGCTATTTCGCGTACGATGTTATGAAGCCAATGGGGAATGCTTGCATCTAGCACGCCACTTTGGACTTGTTTGTCGATTTGCGAAGTTTGTACAATTTGATTAGTTGGACACACTACGCTGTGGTCATCCATGGGTTCCATTGAAACTGACACAGTCTTTGAGTGTTGCATAACGTTCGTCGTATTGTTGGCAAATGCAGGCTTAATACCAATGTGCAACATTCGAATTCAGTCCTACAAATTCACCTCTGATTCTCTCAATACCACACTAAGCTCTACTAGACGAAAAGTCGACTGTACGAAACTTTGTGATTAACACAAACGATATCCTAACAAAAACAAATGTGTTGTATAATAAATATGTTGTTGCTAAGAACAGTTTGACAAAACTTCGCCGCTGTTCATTTCACACGTTCGATTTGCTAAAAAAGCGTCCATTTATCAGTGGTAGTTCGATCACAATGTGACCTACCGTAATTGCCTAAAATCATTTAAATTTATCTCTGACGTTATTGATCCTTTATACTCAAAGAGATATAAAAGAATATGTGATGACAAAAAAGGATATAAAAATTTCGCATAAAAAAATCATTCCCAGTTGCAATACAGAAGGATCATGTGGTCAGAGAAACTGTTTGAGATAATCCTCTGAACTCAATATTTTCTGAATTTTCCATGCAACTAGCGGAAGTAGAGGCGCTACGGCTTCTAGTCTTGAACAGAGTTGAAAATTCTGTTGCTGACTTAGTGAATTTTATTTGTTTCTGGCCACATATGTTTCATTTTGCTTCGGAGCTGATTATTTCCAATGAACTGAGAGCAGGAGTCTTCATAATCTGAAACAGACTTGGAAGAAAATAAAACACACTTAATAGATTAAATAGGAATTGGTAAGTAAAGATTATTGCTTTTTAAAAGCTTTTTTAGTTTATTGAAACATTCGAATCTAGTGTACTAACACCATCTATTGCTACCGGCTCACCACAGTTCACTGACTTTGGCGTACCGGAAAAAGAAAATATTCGTTGCCGTTTCTTACGTTTTTTGCTAAGAACAGGATATATTTTGAATGCACTAAAGTGAATTACGAAGTCGACTTTTAAAGGGTGTTACAATCCTACAGATTATGTCTGCACTGTTGAAAATTACTTAGACAAATCACAACGGTGTCGAAAAAGCCACATTTTTAGTTATAGATACATAGGTTGGGAAATTATGTTATGTGTTCCTCATTATACATATAGTCGTATGTTTAATACGAAAAATGTAGCATACTTAAGTGTTCCACTAATATAATCTGTCCTACATTTCGTCAGACCTGATAGAAGCTCACATGACACCTACCGATTGTAACAATTTTTAAACTGGGTGTCTTGGAGATGTATATCATAGTGTGAGTTAAAGTTGCCCATAAAAATTAATACCTAAATAAAACAGCAATGGAATTCTATGGCATGAAACTGGCAGAGTTCTTTTGTAAGATATCGGTACTGACAAGGGGATACCTTACAAAAGTGTAACCAAAGCTTTTTCTCTGTTTTCGGATGTGTCTATCTCAAACTTCCCTTCTGCATGCGAAACCTACAGGCAGGTATGAGTAGCAATCACTTCTTGTTCCTTTCGTAGAAGCAATGAACTGCAACCTCTTGGGAAGACAACAAACATATATCATGATAGCCAGAAGTAAACCCTCATTATTGCCAGAGGTTTTACATACCTCAAATGTTCACTGAGCTGAATGATCATTTCTTACAGTTAGTATAACAAAGCAGTAGATTGAACGAAAATTAAAAAAATCTGAGCTGAGATCAAAATGTAAAAGAGGAACGACACTTGATTGATCAAGATGATTATCGCTTGACCCGATCAGTGAAATAGCAAAGTCGTTTTCAGCGGGAAAAGATATACCATTCCACGTGGGATAAAAACGTTATGTATGTATTCCATCTCGACTGATACTTTCAAAAAGAAGAGTCTGATTAGGTCTGAGGAATAATCGATATTTTTACAAAATACTGGCATTGAGAAATAATTTATGTTGAGCCCTTGATTTTCCGGATCTCTGGTGTTATTCAATGCTAAAGGATCGTAGTGCTGCTTCAGTTTACTACGAAAATACAGTATTCGTGTTTCAGGATTTGTAGACTCTAATTTCTAGAGTAAATTTAGCCTTACCGTACACGCTAACCTGATGAATGTTCAGACCTTTCAGAAAAAGTAGACCGATAAATCTTCGATAATATTTGTGCGACAAAAACAGTTTGTTGCGTACATTTTCATTCGGATTCGACGCCACTCGCAGCGCATCGCAGCTGTTTTACTTCCACTGTCCCTTCAGTTGTCCGTCTTAGAAGGGAGCAATATAACGGATCTCAATAAAGCTCGTCTATAGTGCATATTCTTGATTCAAAAAAAGATTACAACTTCGATCACGATTTCATGAGGCAGCCGTGTTGACAATACTGCTATTGGCCTTATACTATGCACGATCGAAATTTCATATGCAAAACGTTCAGTCATATTAGTGACGATAAAATGATGTATACGGTTGTCCCAGAAAAGTGTGGTCGGTAGTTTTAGTCAAGGCCACTGCAATGATATGTATGCTTCTATTCGAAGGGAGCTAAATGACATGTCAGTAGGAGTTGGGCAGCAACAATCAGTTGTGATTTCTGAAAACCAAACTCCATTGCCATTTACCAGTAATACAGCTCGATTAGTGACACCTATCCATGCACAGAAATATTAATAACTGTTGTGTGTGATATGTTCTGTTACCAAAATTCCCGTGCTAAGAAAAGAAAGCCAAATATGTTCGAAAATTTCATAATAAATTCAATGCTTTTCTTTTCTTTCGACTGTAATAAGAAATATTACATTCCGTTGACCACCTAACCTGTTCCTGTAATTTTTTAATTAGGGCAGTGTATCAACTCCCATCATCAATCAGGTTCAGCTGTTCAAATTTGACCCTATGGTTTTTGAAGTGTTGTCTAAATCTTTCAGTCCGGATTGCGCAGTGTAAACCTCGGAGCTTGAACATTCAACTGATTTCTTTGACTCCTTAGTTCGATAAAAAAGCTTACACGCGGGCGACTAAAATTTGGCTGAAATGTTTTAAGTTGTTCTCACTACTCATTCCAAACTTGCTAAAAGCCGTAAATTAATGCAAACTCTGCAACTACTCTACCAGCTGCGCTATGAAACTAACTCATGAGATCGGAAATGTCGCCTTTGAACCACCAGCCGTTCCACTGTCATATGGAACCCACCAAATGATCCAGGTGATCGAATGCTCCAGCAGGATTTCATGAACATTTCAGGTTGTACTAAACCAGTCCCACTTCTGAGTCTATGAACTGTACTATTAATATGTATTTTGGCAGGTTTTATTATTTAGAAGGGACTCAGCTATGAAAAGTCGTGGCTTGGGTTGGATTCGAACAAGCAACATGCTCAAACGCGGTAAATGCTCTACCAAGTGAGTTATGATCATCCGGTGGACTCCATATGGGACAATGGGACGAGTGGGCAACCGGGATGAAATGTGGAATTTCCGAGCTCATGGTGTGCCTTCGTAGCTCAGCTGGTAGGGCGCTCGCCCCATTTTGACATGATGTTTCTGTCGCTTGTTTGAAACCAGCCCAAGCCTCGACTTCTCACAGTTGAGTCTCTTCTAACTCATCAACGCGTCCAAACTACTCATCAGTGTGTACTACAAATTACTGGAGTTTCTGAAGATACTAGGCAGGACCTCGTTCCCGCACAAAATCTTAGATAACATCACACCTTTTTAGAGTGATTTAACATAACTGGACTGCGTTTAACAGTCAGAAATAATCAAGAACACAGTCAGTTTTGCTGTTGGTGTCATTTACTAGATACGTGCAATAACCTGACCAAACTTGAGGAATGAGAAAACGAATTGTGACAGCGTACACTGGTTTGTTCCACTCGGCACCGGACCAAAACGAATGTCGTTAACCACACGTGATGCAGTCTGACAGTCAACCAATCAAAATGCACAAATCAATTGATAGAAAGTGGCCAAACTGCTAGCGGTCAGTAGGACAGTCAAATTAAGCAGGGTGATTTGATACGAATACTTTGGTCATCGGCGACGGTAGTAACTCGACCAAAACGTACACAGTGGCCTTTCTAAATCAACAGTTATCACATAAATCTTCGTGGACGAGGTTCATCCTGTGCACATAACGAACGAATAGAAATAATTTTTTCAGAAATTTACAACCAAACCAAATTTGAAATTTTGTTTACGTATTACTTAATTTTGAAATTCCTATAACAAATATACACTGTTTCATTTTTAATTCTATAATTCAAACGAAACAACTCACTTAATATACTACCCACGCTTGGCTTGAATGGATGTGAAATTCTCGGAAAAGTGTATACCTTGATCTTATTGCTTTCGTAAGGCCTGCATTTCTAAATTTCGTTATCCTTATTAAAAAATCAATATTTTGGGAAGGTCGTGTTTCTTCTTCAGAAAGCAAAGTGTTTGTCTAATTAGGAATGACGATTCCTTGAAAAAACCTTGTAACCGTATACGCTTGAGTTTGCGCTCTAAACCTTTACTCATAAGATCTGTCACTATTAAGTTTGACTTGGGGGAACATTCTGAATTCCATTCATTTAACCTTAGCTGCACTGGAGCTTAATGATTAAACCCACCACTTACGGTAGTTTCTCACGTGTATGCTGGCGTTCTGATGCTTTCCTAACCTCTCAACTTCTACCGTGCTCTCTGCGGATAGGTTATGACACTATTTCAGTGAATGTGCAACTTCCGAAATTTTACCTGACATTTTGAGCCAAGGGCTACTTAAAACAATAAGTGTGAACTGTTTGTAGGAATTTCTGGAAACCTCAACTCTCATTCTGTAAACCATTCCCTGAGATTAACATAACTACTGATAAAACAGTTACCCGTCTTGATTTCTGCACTTTATTATCAAACTATCTTCCAAATGCTGCTGACATCTTTTCTATTGTTCAAACGTTCGCACTCCCAAAACCTGCTGATACATGCATTCCGTAAATATGGATACTAATCGAATGACATTTGTTTACCCTCTCATTTTTCAAATCGTCATAAAACCCTGGCTATTTCCAGTTAACTTCAATAAGGTCTACTTTGCGTTAGGATTACGTGGTATTCTTTTAATTGGTCAGACCAATAACGCGTGGTGTTTTCATAAATCTTGGGAATAAATTTCTTTCATATTAGGTCTACCATTGAATCTGATCATACAGATGTCTAATAATATACTTTGAGCGTGAATTATGCTGTGAATCAGATGATATTGCAAGTTCATTTGCTTCTCTGTTTGTGACTGATTTAATGTAAAATAATGTTAGGACAAGTGTTTCTTAAACCAACAATAACGTTGTGAAGAAGGATAAGGAATATCAGATAGACAAGTTTGAAACTCGTTGCCCGTGTTGACGTCAACGGTCGAATACACCTTTTGCATAAGGCTAGTGAAATCAGGATTATCATAAAGTTACTCAGTTTGTAGTACAGAATTAATACGAAAAAATAAAAAGCAACAATTCCAGAAATCCTCAGACTTGAATGATCAAAAGTGTCAAAGTCCTACTTCCATTCCAAATTCAAGAAGTTTATAGGATCGTTCAGGTAACCACTTAAAACTTATCTGGCTGATTCTACCTATTTATTTAAAACTATTCAGTATTAATGGCATAAAATTTCTTCCAAGAATATACGTTTGTTCATTTCTTTTCTGTCCACGAACGGATTTGGATGCTGAAACTCCAAATCGCTGTTGGTGAGAGCTGAGGATGTCGCAGAGTTTTAACGAATACATTACTTCCGTGTTTTAACAGTATATTCCAACGAAATCTCCTAAGAGAGATCTTTAGATGGCAATTATTCTATTAAGTTGAATTGTTTGGTGGTCACTTTTAATTGTCAAACACGGTTAATTCATTCTTTAGGGCACTGAAAACCGTTTTATAAGGAATATGAGTTAAGCTAGACACGAAACAAAGTGCAAATCATTGAACATTCCACAGTGCCACAACCAGAAATGTTTTATCGTAAGAGTTGGAATTACTATTGTTAATGTTAGATATTGTTAATGTTAGATAAAACTGATAGAAATATGTTTTTGTGTTAAAAGATAGACAGGTCAGTTCGTAACTCTCAGAGATCAGACATGTTCAATGCATAGAGAGTTTCGGAGAAGGGATACACAAAAGCCTAAAATTATGTAAACAGTCTGCAAGAGTATATGATCATGAATGATACATATGGCTAAGGCTTCTAGTCCGGTGGACCTGTTGAACAGCTATATGTCTTTGTGAGTTTACTGTCATGGGATCACGTGACTCAGTGTTGGGATTCTGGACAAATGACACAGGAAACTTACAAAGCGGTTAATCAAAAAATGGACGACATTTGATAAATACCATTTAGACGATGAAAACTGAAAACAAGAATTATGCATTTTCTTTTCTTTTGACACTAGTTTTTGAATACTGTTTATTTCTGTCCAATTTATTAATTTGTTAGGCACGTCCACATTGATTTTAAAATACCCAGTTTGCTGCCGCATCTCCAAGGTTTGTTTAACCCTTTCATTCTAGTTACTAACGAAAGGTGCAATGAACCATTCCAGTTACAGATGATCACTTATTTACTGGGTCAAGACTTATGGAACTCAGAACTGATCAAAGCAATTCACTTTTGCTGGTAATGCCAACTGGCTCAATTATGTAAGAAGGATAGACTCAAGTCTCGTCATCAACGTGTGGTACACAACACTCTCCTAACTGCACACTGCTACTCCCCTCAAGTACACATGAGAGCACTAATAATCAGTTCACTGAACTCGCATGATACATTACCGAGTCAATACCTCTTTCACTCGAACTTGCAATACAACAACGCCATCAACAAAACATGATGCAGTGTTTGACCTAGTCCAAAATGGATGTGTATAGATTGACAGATCAGTGCAATAGCTAGGCTTTTCACGCTGTTAGAGTATAAATATCAGGCTGAAATTTCACGTTTTCCCTCAAGCATGTCATTATGGAGTTGAATCTTAAACTTAGGGTTTTCCATGGGTTTTTCCCGTAGGAAATATGGCTGTCTAAAAACCCTTCAAAAATTTTGGAGGATGCATAGTAGTCTATTTTTGAGGCGCCAGTCTGTCAGCCAATTTGGTCCACACTGTCTGAACACTGTCCCATCGAGAGTAGCGCTACTGTTTTGTGAGCTGAAGTGTACAGACGTAACAACTGTTTGAGTCACAGGCAGTGTTTTATGCGCCTATCCTAATAGTTTAGCGGCTGCATAGTTTTTCATCATCCAGAGAAGACAGCTAACTAGCGGGTTTATGGTAAAGACCGATTGCTATTTAGTCTCCGAAAGGGTATCCAACTGGTTAAAACAAAATATCTGCTCCTCAGTTGCCATAAAAATCTCGTATTGATATGCAAAACAACCAGTATTCTCTCAGTTTCGAAAAGCTGTTAGTTTTCAATCTGTTTTTCAAACTTCCTGGTGTTCGCCCAATACACAATATCTTTTATAGACCTTTATCCTCTCAGCTTTTAACTAACAGTAGCATTATACCCTGCAACTTTTAGTCTTCATAACATATTTGTGAGTTCGGATCTTTGTGTGATATTGTCTTCGGTATGAAAGTAAACCTGACATATTGTTTCCAAAAACCACTTTTCTTAGCATGTTCTGCGCATAGGTACGATTCATCACAATTTATCCCCTACTCCATATAACCACGCAATTAGTCGAACTTTTGGTCTTTTTAGTATCTCTGCACATATCCCTGCCTTCCATCTTATGCATACACTGAATATGACATTATGCCTTGTATTTTGAGAACAGACTCTCAGACCCTAATCCTTAAACAGAATAATTGCATGGTATGAAATCAATCTATCTGGGATTAACTCAGTAGACGTTCGATACAAAATTCTCATCTTGTGTACAGGTGATTGTTTCGAAGATAACTTATTTCACACAATCTGCTCTGTAACTATAAGAGGGACGGTCGTTGGTTGAAGTTCCCAAAACATTGCCTAGATTTAGTTTCGATAGTGACAACTACTACGGTAGTCCAATGTATACATAACAGAAA
This sequence comes from Paragonimus westermani, assembly GCA_008508345.1. Lineage (NCBI taxonomy): Eukaryota > Metazoa > Platyhelminthes > Trematoda > Plagiorchiida > Troglotrematidae > Paragonimus > Paragonimus westermani. Next base: position 20,536 of record QNGE01002459.1, on the reverse strand, counting down.
TTAATGAAGGAAATATATACAAAGTATAGAAAATACGGGACGCTTTTTTACTAAGTAACAAAGTAATCAAAAAGTGGGTATCCCAGAATTATAACATTATTTAACGCAACGTTATAGTTTCAATTATGAACTAGAAATGTGATAATGTAACGCAGTACGCTGTTATGTTTTTGGTGTCATTTTGGTCCACTATTACGTAAGTCATGTGTGTGATTGCAACGCGCGGACCCAAGAATGCCTGATCAAACCAAACTTTATTAACCAGGTGTTGGTGATGGTTTAAGCTTCAGGTGGTCACGTCGACAAAGGCAGACAAAAACCATCCTGGTGTGGTCAGCAAAATAAAACAAGCAAGTCAGGTGCTGTGGCATTGATTACCCGTTATACGTGCAAACCTGCTTCGCACAATGTGGAGAAACCCGGGGACAGCGTTCTTCCGAGTTAAGGGTTTCAACGATAGTCCTGTAAAAAGAGACAACAGAAACAATTGTGAGCCAAAGGCCCAGTAATACACGCACACGACTAGCACAGTTGATATCTACGCTATAAACACTACAACTCTGGCATATATATACATATAAATATAAAACTGAGGGACCAGGATGAGTATTCAAATATTTATGACAGTCTGGCCATCTCTGAGCCTTTCTAGAAACCCGCTTTGAAAATATACGGAAACCATCACCCAGAAGCGTACATCGGAACAATGCAGCTTAAAAATCGAATAACCAATCGGAAAAGAATATTTTGTAAAACCGAAATTCTGTGAGGGGAGGAGAACTTCTAACTTTGATTAACAACAGGAGTAGAGTTCACATTAAAGTAAAAAGAAACATTCGTCATATATCCTTTCAACTTCAGGCGATAAAGCCACACTGTGCATCTCCGTATAAGTGTGACGGCCGTTTCTTGATCCGAAAGACTGTGCTTGTTTCTGCAAAGTGTCTGACAGACTAACTATTCTGGTGTGAATTACGTTACATATCTATATATATTTCTGTTTGGTAGTTTTCCAGTGGTTCTAAAGTATTATTTAAATCTCGTCCACGGTCTGACATCTCTCCATGTATCTGACCTCAACTCTATGAAACTTTCATTCTGCAACAAAACTACGTATTGTTTTATATTACTGATGAGTAGTCGGGGATTTGGTTTGTTTTCAAGTTGAACGTCACTCACATTTGATCGCAGCCTTCGCATTCAGATAGACTTTGCAGCCAGCCTCTTTCGAAAAGAAGCACAACATTCGAGTTTCGTTCTCATTAGAGCTCGTCAGAAGTGCATATCCTTGCCACGGCCGGGATTTGAATCCCGGCCATTCGAATCATGGGGCAACCGTGCTGACCACTGCGCCATTGACCTCAGATTAGGCACGACCGAATTATCAAACCTGAACACTCAACCAGTCTCGCTTGTGAGCAATGATCAGGTTGTCCGATTGTCTCGAGAGGAGACACAGTAACTGTCCTGTTAACTCCAATCGATAACCCCGCGATTAGGACTTCCAAGACAGGTCGAAATCTCCGATCTCATTAAAACCTGCAAGGCGATATTTTATGTCTTATTCTTGCGGCTATGCCTTTCTCCCTATTCCTTCCCACTTTTGAAACTCATGTGATAAGCTCGCCGCAGACTATTGTTTGGTCCATTCCATATATTCTACAGCTATACTGTAGGCATTTCTAAAAGTCAGTCAATTCGATGTCATACTGCATACAAGTACCCACCTGAACAATGGGTCCCAACAGGCTAATAAACTGGGAGGTTGGCCAAGGCAGGTCCAAAGTCTAAACGAAACGTTTCTGGGTGCACAGGGGGAGGTTTCACAGGCGAATTCTAATAGCTTCAGCTGTGGATAAATTTCCATAACTCATTGCCTTCGACTGGGTGACCTTAACTCGATAGATCAGGCGAAACGTCTCCGTCACACTGACAGCGATTCAAGTTCACCAGGTGCGATAATATGACACTGTTGAAATACTCAATTATTTCATTGTTGAGCCAACTTGAGTGGTGCTCGTGGGCCCGTTCCGATAAGCGTCTGGTTGTGCGGCCAACATAATTGGTCCCACAGGAACGAGCGAATAAGTGTACACAAAACCAGGCTGCAAAAACAGGCACCCTATCGTTTAGGCGTGGACACGAAACTGAGTTAGACGTAAAGTGGATGCATAATTTAGCGGTGCAAAATGTATCAACTGCACTCCTGAGTCTAGACGTAATGTTTTCGGCGTATCACCCTTGAAGGGTAATGCTAAGTGTGCAGTTTTACTTTCTCCTAAATGTAGTCGGTATCTTCCACTCTATTGCTGCATGGCTCTGTATATGAACCTTTCCGCATAGCCATTTTATATAAGTCTTTCACGTGTAGATGCCTATTCGTTAGCCTGATGATGAATAACTGAAAACGAGTCTGTTCACCGTAGAGTATTTTTCGCGGCTACGCTGGAGATTTTCGTCCGATTTCCTAAAGTTTGTGCTTTGTCAAACACGGCAAAAGTACAGTCCTATGCTGCACTTTTTAATTCTAACGAACAAAAATAATTGAAAACTTGACAATAGTTAACTTAATTAAAAAATTGGGCCATATCTCAGCCCACTACTTCCCGTTTTTGTTGAAAATGGATATCCCACAATCACTATATCAAAACCCGCTGGAGGTATGCTCATACAGAGGGAAAAGAACGTACCGTTGTTTTCCAGTCTGTTGTAGCCCGAAAAATTTGGATATGCTTCAGGTTTCCAAACTGAAGGGAAAAAAACAAAACTTCCGGCTGTGTTTGCACAGTCTCACAGATGATTTCACAGGGTGATCTATAGTTGAGTGAATTCTACTGTGAAAACTACTATGGACTTGTTTGTCATACACATCAAGCAACCGAGTGCATATGCCTTGCAGGTCAACAGATAAATTTGCAAATAATCACTACATTGGTGTGCGGATGTGTAAATAGATTATTGATGAGTAGTCGGGGATTTGGTTTATTTTCCTGTTGACCATCACTCACATTTAATCGCAGCCTTCGCATTCAGATAGACTTTCCAGTCAGCCTCTCTCGAAAAGAAGCACTAGACTCGAGTTTCGCTCTCATTAGAGCTCGTCAGTAGTGCATATCCTTGCCACGGCCGGGATTTGAACTCCGGTCATTCGAATCATGAGGCGACCGTGTTAACCACTGCGCTATTGACCGCATATTAGGCACATTGAGACAGTTACTGTCTCCTCTCGAGCCGATCGGGAGACCTGATCATTGCTCACAAGCGAGAGTGGTTAAGCGTTCAGATTGGATAATTCGGTCGCGCCTAGTGAGAGCGAAACTCGAGTCTAGTGCTTCTATTCGAATGAGGCTGACTGGAAAGTCTATCTGAATGCGAAGGCTGCGATCAAATGTGAGTGGTGTTGAACTTCAAGATTTATCAATGGCTAATTCTAGCGAATAAGCGGCAGTTAACTGAAGAATGTCATACTTTGAGTTAGACGTCCAATGAAAGCCTATCAGGCAAATTGACAGAAAGGAGAGGAATAATATTGATATACATCAATGTATGAAACAGTATTACCTGATGTGCTGTCAGCACCTACATGCATTTATATTGCGATGCCGATCTGACGATTTCCACAGCCCATTTCTTCGAACTGTTGTACGTTTGATTTCAAACAGTGAGTTCTGTTTTCACTTTTAGTGATCGTGTGTATGGGGTTAATACTCAACGTTAACAAAAATAGAACAAGGAAGCCGAGGTGGTTGTTACAACATGACCAGGATACACATGCTTCGTTTCATTTGTCCACAAAAAGTAAAACAAACTCAGAAGCCTAGTGGGTCCAATTATACTAGTCGTCTTGGACCGTTTACTGAGGTTCACGGTACACAAGTCAAGTTGGTCTTCACCCTCCTGTCAGTTCGCCAACGTCCGTTACTTGTGAACACGTTGTTGGCGTCCCAAGAATCCATTTATTCATCAGTAAGCTCTCCGGTCCACTCACCAGCTTATCTTTCCGTATTAGGCCATTGGAACCTCTTTCTTTAACCTATCACTTTTAGTAAGCATGTTCCCTCGCTGTGTAGAAATTTGTTGGCTGCATTATTTACTAAAGAGACTGTAAGGTCTCCAGATGCTTTCAGTTGGTAGTCACTAATTAAAGAATATTGCTCTACTGCAATGTCTTTAAAGGTCGACAGACAACTTTTTATGCAGTGGCCACGTCATTGAGCCTTTTAGAACCTTCTTGGTTGACATTTAAAACACCTCATGATACCACAGACCACTACCGCACTCGTCCAAAATTCAGGTTGTTTGATCACATAAAGCCTGTTCTGTGTAAACTGAACACCATTCATTACTGGTTGCAGCTGTCGCACTCCCACAGACTCTTCAGTTATCCTCTTTTGAAACGAAGTACCTCACTCGAGTTTTGCTCTAGGTTAAAGCTAGCCAGTGATTTGTATCCGTGCGCACGATAACGTGGTCTTGTCTAATGTGAAGACAAGTACACAGTGTTCAACACATTTGCCCCATGATATTATGGCTAGAATTCTAATACCAGCTGTCACAAGAATGTGCACTACTGACGAGCTCCGACAAATGGGAAGCCCGAGTTTTATGCTTTTTTATGGAAATGGCTGGTTGGAAAGTCTGAGGGATTGCACCAGTTGCGATCAGTTACGAGTGGTGCTAAATTTATAAGACCCAAAATTACCTGCTACTCACCAAACATCTTGTTCTATCACCCGTTAATCATCAGAATTGCAATTAGCAGCATAACAAATCCATTACCAAGAAGAAAGTACGGTCACTCAGTTGTGAGGTTGTTGTTGGTCATACGTTAACCACCCTAGAGCTAAGGGTGCTGGTTACAACGCGCCAGTGTGACTGCAGTGAAAATTTGTTCAGTGGAGCAGGAGCTTCTCTGACCAATCCACACGTTTCCGTACCGCCTGTACGCTCGTATTTATTGACTGGAATTCCAGCTCACAACACAGTGAGGTTTCCGTTTAAGCGTCCTGTACACATATGTCTGATTCTGTTCGTTCGACCGACGTTATCTATCGTGAATTTTCACCCGTTACTACTCGTACATTGACCCAATTTGCTCATTAATGACTCGTGATATCCCTCTTGTTGCTGATGAATCATCCGCCGTGAGATTTGCCCACATTCCACCACTGCGTTTGGATATTCTACTTAGCGTTAGGACAATCACGACTCCAACTTCAAAAGCCGTCACAAAATGACTGAAAGCAAGAGCAGTGTCATCGGTTTAACGACAACAAATGAGTGTGATTCGGTCTATAAATGTACAACGTCACTTAGACGGATGACCGATGGCATGAAGTAAGCAAAATTGAACTTCTGCTGTGAAGGAAAACCTGAGGATCAATGAAGTTCAGTCGTTCGCTAGGCGCAGAAGACCTACGGACCAAGGGACGTTGATGAGGACCTTAGTGAATGTCATTGTTCGTTTTCCATTAATAAAAGTGAAAAGCCCGCCTAAGTGAAGGCCACAAAAATGGTTTAATTAGTCAAGATAAACTGAACCTTCGGAAAATATTGACTAGCTTTCAGAAGTCATCAAATAATGATATCAGCTCACGTGTCCTTTCGGACGTAAAAACCCGTACGCCCGCAGCCTGGGTAATGCAATGGCTACTTTGTCTATAATCTAACTGAGAATGGTGTACTACAAAATATAAGCTCGATTTTGATGTTAATTCGCAAGCTTTTGACAGTCACAAACATTTTCAAGGGTAGGAAATTAAGTCAGGAAAACATTTTATGGAATTATTCATGATTTTGTCCTTTGTGGTGTAGCGGATAAGAAGCAAGAGGCCAGGCCTTCCCGAAACGAAGATTTACGAAGGTCGCGTACAGTGTATGGAGCAGTGTATGGAGGTGTGGTAGCTGGTGTTACTGGATAACAGGCTAACATTTATTGATCTTGTTCGGTAATTTTTTCATCAACACATGACTTCGCCTGGGTTATACGCCCAAGCTTGTGAAAATTCACACACACACCGAGAGAACTGAAAAGTATCACATTCTTAGACTTACCACATTGCAGGGTTACCGGCAAATGATTCGTTTGCAAGTAGAGGGTAACTAAATAAAAGTTTTAAGATTAATCAGACGCATCTGTCCGGGAGAATAATGAGCATGTTGTATGGCATGAAAGGTTTATCCACATACACTCACATTCCTCATATGTAGAACCCTGGTTTGAGAGCAACTCTCACAGTGTTTTCATAAGCCTAGTGCCTAGTGTCATACACTTTTCCCCATAACTTGTATTCCATTATCATACACGTCAAAAATGCTATACTACTCCATACAATCAACCTCGAGTATTTTGTGCACACGTGATCTCTACACACAGGAAAGTGGAAAGGTTTAGGGTTTCCACATTTTCCTATCGATTTTCCTTTACGCACATGATTGGTTAGGCCGAAGTTCTTTGGTTTTGTAGCCACATTTTTGTAGGCGTATGCAAAGCACATCGTCATAAGATTTCTTCCTTGTTGTTTGTCAGTGTCACATTTGATGTGTATGTTGCACTTTTCATAAACTTACGCTAACCAAGAGGTGTTATGGTTTGTAAAAGTACACAGCTATTTGGATTGAATAAACATGACATTATGCATTCGCTCCCTGTATTACAACGCAGCGTGTCTGCAATGGTATGAATGCCCCAGCTTACAACTGTTAGTCAAACGAAAAAATACCTCCAGACCCCAGTTGTTATGGTAACCGACGACACATTCCAAATGCGAATAGAAGGCAATAAAATGTCAAATCCGCCTGGACGCTGCGAAAGGAAAATAGATGTTCTTTAATCTATGATGATTAGAATAAGTCATCATAATATCTACTCTATATCACTGTGTGATCGCGATCTATACAAATTAAACCAACCTCGCTGCGCGCGGTTAGTCATATATATTCTACGTCCAGCACCGAAATCTGTTACAAATCTGAAAAGTCACGAATTCTCCGAGCCAACAGACTACCATATAATTCTCTTCTGCACAGTCCCAGCACAAGTGTTGTCAAAACTATAGGTAAACACCAAATCTGGTAGCTTCGTTTGCTCAGGAGCTCAGTAACCTGATAAATCGCCCAAACTTCAGTACGTATGAACTACTGTAGCATCAGTGGGACAGAAGGTGTTGTCCAGGAAGGTTTTCTGCACTTCGCTGAGGCGTCGTCAACAGCGCACATCTGCGTATCACTGCATGTTCTCGAACAAGTCCTGTTGACCTGACAGCTGCCCGAATAAGTCGGTGATCAAGCGGACTAGATACACTGATGACAACAACAGTCATGCAGTTGGTTTGCCTGGTCTAACAACCGGAAGCCACAAATATTAGTTGCCAGTGGTGTGGATGAAACGGTATCAACAGCCAATGTCACATATCTGACTAACTGAGATAATCCTGATTATTGAGAACCAAAGCGTCGATTGACACAGTGAGCTCGAATGTTGACCATTGCCTGGGCCGCCAGCATTTGATTGAGTAACTCAGACATCTACGCTCAGATGTTCGTGTGCAAATTTATCCTTCTTTGGACTACAATTAATCAAACCCACTAGCTAGGAAAGTAACCGCGTAAATGTCAGCAAACACGCAATACACAACTTCCCTTAGTGGACGTTCCTGCTTACCTAGATTACAGAACGAGCCACCCAGATATTCTCAGACCAATCGTCCATTCATGGATGATGCTTGACCCTCACATCGTGGAAACCTTTCCGAGATTTATACTTTCTGACAAACAATGACAGGAACCATCCTCCGTTCATGCCATGGCAGAAAAATTGCCTCGACATATTATCAAAGACGATCGACCTGATGTCATCGCGTGGTTCGTTGACGGCGGTTTCTCCAACAAACTACGCTAGTATAAGTTGATATCATCAAAATTCGCTTTAACCTAGTATGAAGTTAGACTTAAAACAGTTAACTATATCCTATGTGACCACTCTCACTTCGCCAAAGATCATCTAAAAATTGATACTAACGAACAAGCTTACCATACAGAAATTAATAACACAACTGGACCCCAATGACCAAAACAGCTTTTAGGCGCTTTACATATGTTGGCGAACGTCAGTACTTTTTCGCAAATAACACTCTTAATGGCAGTTATTTCCTCGTGTTTTTTTACATATTCGCATGAAACACTCGTCAAATGTTGTTCAACACGTAAATGAAACCTGCTTCAAGGAAATACATTTTCAACACTTTATCCGACAGTAATCTTGTTTGTTATGATATTTCAGATCGTATCTTGAGATATGGTAGAATTTCTGCAGTTCATGGTTCTGAGACGTTTGCATAGTTTGCAACTTCCCCCAATGAAAGGTTTATTGCTTATTAATCGGTAGTCTGATGCGTGAGTGAACCAGGCACCATGTCTCTGACGGTCTCGGTGACATCATATATAGCCAGATTACTAAACAGGTCAGCGTTTCAGACCAAGTCATTCAAGGTATAGGTTAATGTATAACTGGATGATGCATTCCGGTAGCTGTTGATGATCTGAGGGCTAATTTCATTTTTCCCTTCAGATTTATTTTCGGTTGCTATGCGTTCCATCAGAAAGAAAAGTGGAAGCGTTCATTGAATCTACAAGTGCATCCCAACCTTGTCGGGCAAAGATTTTGCCACGTCGCTTGTAACTGAAGTAGTATGTAGAGTTCAGTCAGATTTATACCCATTTTCATGATTACGCACTTTTTAAAACGTAGTGAAATATATCGGCAACCATCTAAGGGAGTGAGAAGAAAGAAAGTGCGACAAAGGAAACGAATGGGTTGCAAGATCTCATGCTCAAAGAAGTCTCAGAAACTGCCACACAATATCAACTATATCTCACAAAAAACATTCTCAGGTTACTTCTCAACCTTTGGTGTGACCTGTAGACGGAGTTATGCAAACCGTTTAAAACATAAACGTACAGCTTTACTACTAAACTGAGCATTTTATGAAAAAAGTACAATCAGACCGATGTTCTAATTGCAGTTTAGTGATGATGTAACTGTCCATCGAGCTTTCTCTCAGTGATCACTTCTCTACGGCAGTCATTTTCGTGACCGCAAAATGTGTCTGGCTTATGGTAACTTTATTGTGAGTTCGATAGTAGTTCTGCACTTTATCTTTCCGAACCGGTGCTTTTTCTACTCAGAATTAAACAATAATTTAAAAGTCTTATTACTTAGTCCAAGATTCACGTGAAAATAGGACGAACCATTGGGTACACTCTCGTCTAGAAATAATTCCCATCGGAAGAGGACAGAAACTTCACTGCTACAAACATGTAAGCGTTTTATCTCAGTCGTTCTGACACGTTGAGGACAGACTTCTCTAGGTTTAGCAATTCATTCAAGCACAAATTTGTACATGTATAACCCGCCGGATTTTTACTAATGTGAAATTAACCAGTTGCCAATCACAATTCCAGCTAGCAACTTTCTATGAATTACGTACCAAGTGAGTAAAAACTTGTATCAACTCTTCAAACTAGTGATGCATTTATGGTGGTATTTCCTGTTCTTGCATTGATGGGTTTGTTGTTTTTCATCATTTTTAACTTCTAAGCTATTGGATTCCGTCGTTTGACGGATTCTATTTCCCTACCTTATACTGTCATTTTCGAATGTACCTTCACTTCTTCAAGCAGGCCTAGGTAAATATGTATGAATAGATATGTTTATATATACAGAGATATATACATACATAGATCTTCATATGCACATGGTTGGCGGAACCCGATTTTGATTAGCCTGCGACAGTGACCGAGGCCAAAGGACGCCTGCGCTTATCCATCACTGCAAGTGGCTTGCGCTGCACCAATTGCGGTTCCATCAACACACCACATATCCGGTGTAAACCCGAAGGAATAAGACTGGGAGGTGTGCTAGTGGGGCCTTTGTGTCCAGCCGGCCAATGCTGGTTAGCCACTTGATTGGCTAATACGGAAAGGAAACTCTTATCTCTCGGAAACTAAACAGAGAGAGGCTGCAATGACGAGATCCAAACTAGGAATAAAGATTTTGGAAGCGTAATACAAGAAGCGTTGCAGTATAGGATTGCATGTTAGTGCAACCTAAAGAAGATGGGGATGAAAACCAAATTTCTTGCTCAGCTATGAAAAGCCACGCAGACCATTCATCATACAATGCACTAACAAAGCCGAAGAAAAGCATGGATAGAAGTCCACAGACACTCAGGCATCCGCTTTTTGTCTGGATGCTCCCCTTCGGCCAATCTGACAAGGTTGAACCCGCAATGACCGAAGTCACAGTCAGCACAGCCCTCAGGATCCAAACAGCACGCAAGCCTGACCACCACGCCAAGGTAGCAGAAAGGGTCAGGCACCACATATGTACGTTTATACACACATGCATATGCTTACATATATATACAACTTTGTACATATGTATATATAATATATATATATTCCACTCCTATCTGTTGCTTACCATAGTTTTCATGTATTGTTTAGACAGACTGGACAACAGAACGGGCAAGGTTATTTGAAAGAGGTAGTTAAATGACAGCCAAATATTTATGTTAGTGAAGTAAAGATTAATGTACTGATTTTATAAGTCATCAAGAATGAAGTGTCATTGTAATTGTATGAGGCGGACGAAGAATAGTTGGTTGTCGAGTGAAACAAGTAACTTTTTCTGACTACTCCCTTGCCCGTCATTGTTCACATAACTTAAAGGAGCTCATCGATTTATCGCATGAAGAATTTTATCTGCAATATTACCTTTTTGACCTGAAACAATTATGAATTCTAAACAGTGCAACAGTGTAGACGATCGAACTCTTAACAGGACAAACCTTTGAGTTTATTAAGTGATAAACAACCCTCTTGGTTGATGGCGCTACACCTTCTCTCTGTACGTCTTTCGGTGAGTGTTATAGAATCAGCTGAAACCGTTTCCAGAACTAGCTCCGTCCGATTACTGCACCCCGCAGAGAGTCAAGGGGTACACCGACTCTCGTTTTAGGTGAAGAGTACAGTCTTATGTCCAACCTTATCAGAATAATGAAAAAATATTACGTCATACGTATATTCGAGTTGACAGAGCAAATTAGTTGATCCTATTATTCATAATACATCACAAGAAAATTGACCATAAAATCTGCCCAACAAGAGATACGTCATAACCTGGTAACATTTAGATATCGAAATAGGCTGGAAATCAAAATTTGCACCCAAATCACAGCCAGCTGCTTCCAAATAGAAGCAGTCTATTCTAAAAAAAATGCCGCTCTTGGAATATCCATAACCACCTCCCAATAATACACGTGGTCTCATGAAAATGTTCTGTTCACCAAATTGTTCAATTCTTGAGTGTTCAGTCGAGTCGAAAGGCAAGTAAAAAGCTGGTCAACTCCTGGCTGACGTGCTCCAGTCGGCCGTGTGTTTGCTGGGAAGATGCGTCCTACACTTCGTATGTGAAGTGAGCTGACTCTTAGCTTGCTGTTGCCGTGGTAACATGTTTTGCTTGAAATAACGTATTTTACTATGTTTTCTTCGACAAATTTAACGACCCACCTGACTTTGTTACTGATTGAATTGCTTGAAACATAAAGGCGATAAATTCTCAGATACATTGTGAGAAATTGTGTTCGTGACACCCGGATTTGAATACAAATATGAAAAGCAGTTTATGCAGTTAATGAACAACATTTTTTGATGATCCCAGGTGTAGTGCTGTCGTTTCACTTTCAGAAATGGTGGATAAGGGAAAAATTAAAAAAAATCCTCCTCAGTCCCAAATTTGTGGCAATTTTTTCACAGTTTCGAAATTATTTTTAACTGACCTAAAACGAAATAAATTATCACCTTTTACAGCATTCTCTTTTATACGCATGAACTGATGTAACCTCATTGACATGTCGGAGCAACGTACGAATAGTCATTATTGTGCGGATGACGAGCTTTAACTCACAGGACGTAAATTTTTTATTTATGCTAATTATCAAGATAACAAAAGCGGAGTATAGCATGAAACATTATTTAACTGGGAGTTGAAGTGATTTGGGCCTGTCTGAAAGTGTGAATCTTGTAATCGTTGAGTTGAATGTGCGAAGGTTTTCAGGAATTACTGGGGTTAATTTCTATAACGCCTGGGTAGATGACTCTACAAACAGATAGTTTGTGAACCTCTCTTGATTAGTGCAGTTGACAATGAAACCAATACCTTCAAGTCTACAATGGCAAAATAAAATTGCTTACTATTTTCACAGCAAAAAGAAACCGAGATCGGAGTGTAAAATTCAATTGTCAACTTCTCTGCCAAATAAGTTCCATTCGTAAAGTTACAGTAATTTGGTGTCACCTCATGCGGTTGTTATTTTTAAGCAAACTATTCTAGTTTCTGTCATATGAAATACTTGGCTTGTCTCATTAAATGGACTAGCAAACTTTATGTGTTTACTTCAACACTTCTTACACGCTTGTATCTCCTATGTTTCTTTCTGGTGTTTCTCGTACATTTCTAGGTATTACTTGGTGCACTGCTTATCCGTCCAACGTGCATCCCAGTTTGAAAGAGGACAGTAATAGCAACTAGTTGTTTAGTCAGCTCAGAAGAATGTTGGTTAATTTTGAACGCCAACACGATGTCCTGTAGATCAGAAAAAGAATAGGCCTAAAGTATGAAGTTCAGGAGATTGATACTGACAAGACATTGTAATGGATTTAGCCAAAAAACGAAATGTTAACAAACTAGGATACTACCACCCAATAGCTGGGATTCACATATTGCGTTACCTGTAAAGGGAACGAGGTGTGAGATTGAGTTGCTTGTACTTCGCTGAAGTTAACCAGGTGTTCCTTTATACTATAGTTTGCCAGGTTGTATCATGTCATTTTTGTGAAGTGTCTTTACTGAGGTCTGCCTTTTTCAGACGAGCTTCTTAAGAAGGAATAATTCAGCTAGGTAGGTGGATCTTGTCCTGGTAATGCTTCTTACGACCACTTGATGAACTGCGGTGAATTGTTGCAAGATAAGTTTGAAAGTGAGGAGCACTAAGGAAAATGAATATTCTGAAAGTAATCCTTAAAACAGCTATTATATTGAGCAAAAACGTAATGGTCAAACACTGGTCCTTGATTTAAACAGTCGACTTTTTGTGTGACCAGATACTGCTGCATCCATGTTCCAGTCTCCATCGTCAAATATCCAGTTCTATTTTGCATAGAGAAAGGTGAACTTTCAAACAGGTTAGTAGTTCCAAGATGTGGAGTTCACTGGTACTTTCATTGTGACACTGGTACAAAAGTCCACTGAAGCAACAAGTAACCTCCGTTCATGAGACATACTTATGTAATAATTTGGTGGATGTTAACGGTCCCAGAAGACCTGAAAGCCATATGAGTGAGTTCAGTTCATTCTAAGATATCCGCACCAAATTTAGTACGACTGAAGTTGAATAGTTTGGGCGTTGTGTTTAACATGTTATTGATAAACAGATTGAGAATAACACAACGTTACGAGCAAGTTGTAATACTCTACGTTTCAACCACCCCAGGTGGCCTTCCTCAGGAGTGTTGTAATCGAAAATGGAAAATGTGCTACTCTGAACCAAATACGTTAACACATTTATTATGCCACACAGCAACAAGCACAGTTGCAGGAGAGTGAAGAGTGTGATGAGACAAAAATGAATACGTACTGGCGCAGTTAAAGGACAGTCTTGAATTGAAACTGAGTCAGACTTATGATACATCTCACTGTGCATACCAGCAAGGGGCTCTTTATCACAGTTCAAAATGTGCAATCCTATTCTCTCAATCAACCATTGTATTTGTTCATTTTCAACTGTCATAATAAGTACATTGTGAAGATGGTAAGAGAAGCAGACCAAGTGCCGTCTACATAAAGTGACACACCAATCAGTGAGTTAATCCAATGTTCGCCATGACCAGCCCTCTGAAACTTGACCCTGTCGGTTTCTAGCAAAATGGTCCAGATAAGGCACACGGCCGAAGTAAATCCATCATCCCATTCACTCACAACTTGTAATCAAATAAAGCTACTCGACTTCGTTGGGACCTTGTGGCTTACTCGTCATAGTCTTGTGTCATAAGCTCACTCAACCTTTCTCTTTACTGGCCTTAACACGCTTAAGCAAACGGCTGAAGCTTATTCTACTGCCTGTGGTTAGCCTTTAGGTTATTGCAGTTAGGTGGCTCTGGCCGAATGAGTCTATACAGTGAGCTTCGTATCCACTCCACCCCTTCTGATGCACACCCGTGTGTTTCAGTTGACTTCCCTCAAACTGTTTGAGGAAACTGCACAGATATGGTTGTTCTGGCATGTCAATAGTTCCTTTCAGATATATAACAATTTTTTTGCGACTTCCATTCATTTCTATTGCAAGTAGGGTGGAAGTCAGAGACTCTGCGGGTTAATTAATATTTAACCTACCTGACCATTCCGAGAGTTGATAGCACTTTCAAGTGAATTCGATACCGTCACTACATAGGCTTCCTCTCAATATATTTCCGTGAGATCATTGTTTCGATTGATCAATCTCTAGAATACTGGTCAGTTTGAATGATCACGTGTAACCTAAGTGTGGCGTTTTGTTTTTGACTGGTTAGTAGCATATTTGGCCTAAATGTGAAAGTTGTGGTCAAGCATGTAGGATTTTCAACCAACAAAACACGCTGAAAAAAACTGCAAAATAATCATCATGAATGATATGAGTATCTTGTTAAGATGGCTACTTTGTTAAACGGCTCACGAACATGATCACATTCTTGTTACATTACGTGGCGTTCCGTTTGGTCTACCCACTTCTGCCCCATGTATAGTCCACACTTTTTTCTACTATGTGGTTCAATCAACAAAGCTCCCAACTGTTTTTAGTGGTAAATTCAAGTATCGTTATTTTTCACATCGTTTATGATTGGAGTAGAAAGAGACGTAGTGTGGTTCTTCAGTTACAGTTTACCGACTGCTTCATTCAGCCATACACTCGTCTTGTGCATACACAGGTACACCCAGAGGTACCATGCTGTCAGCTATTGCAGTGTCACTATAGTTATGCGCCTGCGGCGACCATATTCCGAACGTTCTTTTCAGTAGCCATAAAATCCTTCAGGCACTCAGTAGGCTTCTTGTTTTCATGTTCGGAACAAAACTCATTATAAGTAAACGAAGTGAACGATCGATGCGAATGATGAATTCATAAGGATAAGCAAGACAAGCGTACTCTGACCGGTAGCTTGCATTTTGGCTGACACACCGTTAGTACGATTGTCCTCGTTAGTCGGTTTGCTGTGACAACCTGCACCAGTAGTAAGTAGGGGTATTCGACACTTTCGATTTAAGTACTGTTACGAAGATGACGATTTCGCCGTAGTGCCATCTGTAGAATACGTCATAGAGAAATCAGACGCATCCAGTATGATTTGCTGGTTTGTGTCAGTAAAACCTTTGATATAAAGACGGTGCCATATAAAACACTCAGTAGTATGGCTGTCTACTATAGGGCCATGAGGCAAGTCGTGTAATATCAGGGCAATGGAAAATGAAAGCAAAATCTACACGCCATCATCTTTCTGCTTTGAGTTCAAGAACACGGAAGTGTAGCATGCTTGTGAAAGCCGAATAATTTCATAGGGCTGGTTATCTGTTTCAGCAATCGCAACTTCTTAATGCATTGCATGATGTGTTATGTACCGTCTGCTGTGCAATGCGTGACTTGTGTTGGTCGTTCGAAAATACCCATTGAATTCATGAGAACGACAGAGTAGCGAACAATACTTGTTTTCCGTGTTTGATCATCCGGCTGAGTACAACACAATAAATATGAAAACAATGACTAGTGTGAGTCAGGAAAATGGTCAATTTAGGTTAGGGAAGACGTGTGTGTTATCAGTTACGCAATCACTGTTCCAAATCATGGGCATGATTGATGGTGGGCCAGAAGAGGTTATGTGACCGCACGAACTTCTTCTGAGCACAAAGGTCAGGGTTGCGCAATCGGATGCTGATGGCTTCGGCAACGGTCAACATTGGGAATTTCACCATTTTTGATCAATACCATGGCACTCGCTAAACAATCCGAAAGGCAGAATGATTGGAGTCGATCAAGTGAGCAACAATCACGCTTGAAACCGTTTTATCACACCACTCTTTGCAATGGTTGGGAACGGTGGTGGTGTTGGTCTTAGCTCAAGTTTATGGTTTTGGTATTGATATGTTCGCCGAGCTTGGCATTTAGGTTGCAAACGTTACATCACCAAGCCAGGTGACATCATCAGTGCGTGAGTGTTTCAGCGTATACTATACCCCTGACCTTTTCTGCTACCTTGGCGTGGTGGTCAGGCTTGCATGCAACAGGGAGTTTCACGATTCGCTTAAAGCGACCTTCGGTCCGCCTACCCAGTCTACTAAAGCACTGGTAGACGTGGACACCGGCTATTCTTGCAGCCAGCCGGAAGACATTATGAGAATGTGGCGTAAGCACTTTGGCAGCCTGCTTAACCGCCAAGCTACAATTGATTGGGTGGCTGTAATTAGTCTGTTGCATATGGGCATGAAGGCGAAGGTGTAATCGTGTGGATCGATCTCTGATGATTTTGACATCGTCACTGGCGTGAAACAGGGTTGTGTTCTACCCCCAGCCCTATTTAACTTATATTTGACTGCCATAGTAACAGTGGCTTTTCAGGACTGTGGAGAGGCTGGCGTTGAAGTTAAGTACCGGACGGACGGGCGTCTGTTTAATATCCAACGTTTCGGCGCCCCAACCCGGTTACATACGTCGACGATGTGCATGCTTCTGTTCGCAGATGACAGCGCATTGCTGGCAAACAGTGAAGAAGAGCTGCAACGACTGTCTACAGCCTTTGCGTCGGCAGCATCGAAGTTCGGATTAGACATCAACACAGGTAAGACGTTTTTGTTCCTTCAGCCTTCCCCTGGTGGAGGTGCTGCTTGTGTACCTCCACCCGAAATTCGCATCGATGGAGACACTGTGAATGGCTTCGGTGATTTTTGCTACTTGGATACTGACTGTTCGACAGATTTGTCCGTGGACCGCGAGCTGAGAGCGCGTGTGGCGAAGGCTAGCGCTGCTTTTGGACGTCTTGAAAGGCGTGTCTGGAAGAATCACAGCCTAAAGATGGCCACGAAACTGTGTGTTTACCGCTCAATGGTGCTGTCTATACTGCTGTACGGCAGTGAGACGTGGACACTGTATCAGCGGAACGTGAGCTATTTGAACCGCTTCCATGTTCAGTGTCTGAGGCGCATCTTGGGTATTCGGTGGTCGGACATGATTCCGAACACTGAGGTGCTGCGGCGAGCGGACATGGAGGGGATGGAAGCCATGTTGTTGCTGAATCAGCTGCGTTGGCTCGGTCACGTCCGTCGGATGGGCGATGACTGCATCCCGAAGCAGCTCTTGTACGGACGGGTGAGAAAAGTTAGGCGAACTCCTGGCGGTCAAAAACGGAGATGCCAGGATGTTGTGAAGGTAAGTTTTTCGCGTTGTAACATTGATTTTAGATGTTGGGAATATTTGGCGTTGAACCGGACGGCCTGGAGGAATGCAGTCCGGACGGGCGCCCGAGCGTTCAAAGAACAATTGTTGTGCGGCTCCGAGCGGAAGCGTTCGGTACGCGAGGGAACCATCTGTACCATAGGTCGCGGTGACGTGACTATATGGCGTTGCGATGAGTGCGGCCCGGAATGCGCTGGCCGTTTGGGGTTAATAGGCCACCAACGTACTCATAATACACCGTCGGCGAAGAGACGACGAGTACGTTATGCTCCGGTCAGGTAGGTCACATCAGTTTATTCATTCTGCTGTTGTTAATGACCGCATCGGCGAACAGTCTGGTCATTGACAACTAATCCGCTTCTCTTTTCAGAAACCTGTGTCGGCAATCTTCTACCGATTCATTTCTTCAGCTTTGTTGGTTTACTGTATCACGAATGGTCCATCTGGCTTTTCCTAGTTCACTGTATATTTCGTTCTTCATCGTTATCTCCTCTGGGATGCATTAACCTGCACTCCTATACTGCAATGTGTTACACTTCAAAAATCTTTCTTCTCAGTGTAGATCTCGTCATTGCAGCCTCTCTCTGTTTAGTTTCCGAGAGATAAGGGCTTCCTTTCCTTGATAGCCAGTCAACTGGCTAACCAGCATTGGCCGGCTGGACACAAAGACCCCACTGGCACACCTCCCAGTCTTATTCCTTCGGGTTTACACTGGATATGTGGTGTGTTGGTGGAACTGTAATTGGTGCAGCGCAAACCAATTGCAGTGATGGATAAGCGCAGGCGTTCTTTGGCTTCGGTCATTGTGACAGGCTAATCCGTTTCGGATGCCGCCAACCGTGTATACTATACTATACTATACAATGAAACGCTCACGCACTGATGGTGTCACCTTGCTTGGTGATGAAACGTTTGCAACCCAAATGCCAAGCTCGGCAAACATATCAATACCAAAATCACACCACTGTTCAACCATGCAGGATGGTGTTCACGCCCGCTGTGCGACAATCACCTTGTAGTACGTCCAATATGTGGTGCTCGACACAAGTAAACAATTGAGTACACGCAATAATTGGTTGAAGAACATGGAAGTTTGTCCTTGAGTTGTGACATGATAACGGGTGTTTAACGGAAACTGATACACAGTTGAGCGGCAAGGTATGTTGTTTCGACTGACTTTCTTAGCTCTCTGGAGATAATTTCAGCCATGGGATCTCCCTTGAAAGGAAGACTGATAAACGCAATTTTGTTGTTCACAGAGGTTGGATTAATTTTCAACTCTACCGCCTGCATCGGCTTCTCAATGGAAAGTATTTAGTAGCCATTCTGAATGAACACTTCTTGTAGAAAGTCTGGCTCAGCTTGTGAAGTGTCAGAGGTGCAGATCTTCAACGCCCCACTCGTCAGGAATCTCATCAGGTTTCGCTTTTGATTTAGCTGAACCAAACTGTCAAAGTGAGTGTACTGGCCACTCCAAGTCTGTTTCGTGTACACAGTTCGTCGGATTGAACCATCTTCCCTTCTTACTATACCAAAATCCAAAAAAATTATTTCATCATTGTTCTCTGACTCCTTGGTGAATTTAACACTGCTATGAGCGGAGTTAAAAATATCATCAACAACGTTTTCAGAATGCAAATTGTTCGATGACCGTATCCAGTTGGTTAGTCTCCAGTTTACTCATGAAAACGTCAGCTAACAGGGAATCTAGAGGCGAGTCCATTGTCCCTCCATCTCTCTATCGTTAGATCGCATTGTTGAACAGAAACTGAACGTTACTTGTGGAAAGCACCAACGGTTCTCTTAGTTCATCTTTTGTGATGCCCACGTTTTTGTTGTTACGCTCGATGTAATCGCGTAGGTGGTCAATTATCTCTTGTAGAGACACGTTCGTAAACAGCAAGGCAACATCCAATGAGAACATTCTTTGGTTGTTTAGGTTCAGGTCTTAGTTTGCGTCAATGAAATGATACGTATTCCGGAGATTGTTTTGCTAGCTCCAACCTGATGGGTCCGAGCAGAACGGCAAACCATTCATTCAGAGCATGATAAGACGAGATGCACATATCTAAAATGGGTCTCAAAGGTAAGCCCACTTTGTGCCCTTTGGGTAGACCGTATAACCTAGGTATTATTGTTCCAGTGGGACGGATACGATCGAAGGTGGCCGGGTCAATTATACCCTTCTGTTTCATCACACGCAACGTTTTAGATATCGCCTTTTCTATAACTGGTGTTTTGTCTTTCTCCGTACTCATCTTCGTGAATTCTGAGCTATCAGCTAGTATATCGTTTATTTTGGTAACGTAATCAATCCTGTTCAGCAAGACAACTCCTGTTACCTTGTCCGGTCTGGACAGTATTATACGCTCGTTCTTTTGTAAGCACTTCAGTGCATCTAAATGGTGCTGTTTTACTTGTGGCATGCAGTTAAAATACTGATAGCACGATTTCACCAACGTTGATTTCAGTCTTTCTTCGTTTAAAAATGTCGATGGAGTTAGGGCAGCTAACTGATCGTACAAATTTTCAAATTGAACTTCTAAATCATGCTGGCTATTCTTACGAGGTGGACAAAATAATTCGGTCCTAGTGACGTGCCACAAGCAAAAAGTCAGGGAAGAGAAGTTATAAGCACACAGCTCGGGATTATTCGGAGGTTTAGCGCACGGTTTCATGGGATTCAACTGATTGGACAGGTCGGCCATTCTGATGTCTATTCGCTTGGTTGCAACACTGTTAGCATAGGTCTCGAAATCGGCATGATCGTTTTCCGGCAACTCATCAAGCACGCCTTCACACTGTGCTAGATTCTGCTCCATCTCTTGAGCATTTTCTACTATGGTGCCCCGTTCATTGTTAGCACGACGACTAATTGCAACGGCAGTTGGATTGACACGATTACGTTTCAAGATTTCCCAGTAGTGTTTCGGATACTGGCTGTTGTCAACACACTGAGTCAGGAAACGAATTCTTGTTCTGGTTTCGGCAAGCTT
>QNGE01002458.1:55734-108914 GCA_008508345.1 Paragonimus westermani | reverse complement strand
GACAGTGGGGGAGGGGTCAGCAGTAGCATGTTTTCGCCTATCCACCCTGCTGTATGCAGCAGATAGGGCGACCCGGTTTATACCGCGAGACGGCCGATGCAGTATGGAATTGTTTGTGTTGTGAGTATTCATGGTTGTGTGTGGACTGAGATACTGTCAGGACGCCCAGACCTAGACAGGAAAACAATTAGGGTTCTCAACCAAAGCCTTTGGCTCAAAAGCCTGTACCGCAAGGCAGCGGGTGGGTGGCGGTGTACCAGAAGTGGTACGTTTTTCAGAAAGAGATGCCAACCATCTTCCAACCCCCAACCTGGAGGACCAGGAGACTGTGGTTTGCCAGATTTCTACCTGTTGGCCTGCTTGGTATGAGTAACTCTGTCCAGTTGAGCCCAAAAGGTCATCGAGATACGCAAGCCGTCACGCCACGTCAAGGTCCAGTCTCACCGTGACAGCCGTGTTGGAATGGTCCTAATCGTCAATGTGACTAGAACCTCCAGACGCGTCTGTAAAGCATGCTTTCTTAATGCTGTTAGGACATACTTCTCTATTGACTGTTGTCCAGATGCAGTCAACCGACAGTTGTTTTTCAGCTCAACCTTGGGACACACCGCGCGGCACACGGGCGTTGTGGTCCTCTCCGGAGGCCTGAATGCCCAAGTAGGCAAGCCAGGCGCTCACTAGGTGAGAGCGTCCCAGACAGATTAAAGGCTTCAGTTCGCCATTTTCTTATGGTGTTTGTTCCTTTTGAGTGCCTGGTGTTTTTGAAAGGTCTACGGAGCTTTGCGTTTGCTCTCACCACTAATGACTAGCCGTTGGAGTTAACTGAGAAGTTCATACACCCTGAGTGCTGCGCCAACGTTGATGGAATATGTGGTGAGGTCACACCATATAGCCGGGACTGGGATGGCTTCGTCTACTTGCGTCATCTGGGTTGCACTCATCTTGCAAAAGCCCGAGTGTATATCACTGTACGTGGAGTTTTATGGCAAAACGCGCCACCTGATTGGTTCGTGTAAAATATTCTGGACCATCGATTTCTACAAATTATTAACAACGGGGGTTGGAACATCATGTTATCGCTGACGAGGTTTACGGGTATGTTCCGGATAGATGTACTGTCAACCGTCCTGCATAGTAATTTCACCTCGTGCTTCGTTGGTTTAGCTTTGTATCATACGATAGTCGGCTCAGCACTGGTCACACGCTGCCTTATTTGCTGGTGTTGGGCTGGGCCGAAAGTCGAATGGCCAGCATGACTTGGGTTCGGGACATGAAGGTGCTTCCGTCGAGGATGGTTTCATTAAGGCGTTTCCACCTTCTTGTTCAGGGCCAAAGGAGTTGCGACCATCTTCGGTCAGGTACGCTGCCTGAGATAGGGAAAAATGGAGGTCCATGTCCTTCGTGTTATGGATCTCTCGGTATCTTTGTTGTATAATCTTTCCTTTCGCATTCTTCCTTTCACCTTATATAATCCATGATTTCTTCTGGTTTATTGCGCCATTTTTCTACCCTACTTAGGTATGCCTGTTAAATACGTGTGTTGGGCTGTCTAGGATTACTCGGTTGTCATGGTTTATTCTTAAGTGACTTCTCGTTTATAGTTGTGTTCATTCAAATAGAGCTGTATCGTTAATGGTTCTTTTTTAACTAGAAGAGGTTGGTGAACATGTTAAACTCGATCATATACATTTCTATCACGTGAATGTCGTTGGTGCTAGCTCCTTCTGTTCGGTTAAAAATTCAGCGTACGGCTGCTGCAGCGGTAGCATACCTCTTTCTCCATGGCTCGAGTTTATAACCAGTGTTCTACTATTGTCATATCTGCCCTACTTTTATTACACTCTCTAAAGATAGTATCATTTTTCATCGAAGGAGGACTACGTGCATTCGATCTGACTTAACTGTGCATTGTTAACATTTTGCAGCATGCAACACATTTCTCAAGTCTCCATCAATGCCCTCTTCTGTATTTAATCCGTTTAATTATCAAAGGTTGTTTTCTGTCGACCTATCTTTGATGAATGTACTCAGCTGATTTCTGTTTTGGGTAGGGATTTAGCTTTCTAAAACAAGTCGTCATGACTTTCTGGTTGAATGCTACGAGGCGCTTCCCCGGGTTGTGGAACGGGTAGTAGCTTCGTACAACAACCATTTGCACATTGCTGAGGCTGGTTTGGCGAGTGTGTGGCTGTAACTGATAAACGTTGACAATCTGACGGATTCCAAACTCCCACCCAGGCTTTTCTTAAAACTTATTTAACCGGGTTTATACGCTACTCCCTAACTTGTCTACGTCGTTTTCACTAATCTTAAGCAGAGCTAGACGTCGAATCTGGAGAGGGAATGAGAGTCAAAGAGTCGTCTTCCGTCCTTCATGCATGATTCAGATATCCAAGTCTATTTGGCAACCACATTGGCACCAATCTTGTTTCTGTCGCGTCCAATTCAATATTAGTTCGTCAGAAAAAGTAAATTCATGATGAACAGGCAGGGTTCTATCCGGTCAGTAAGTGCATCCATCATAGTTTTATCATACGGCGGGTCCTTGGGTATCAGCACTTAAAGGAAATTACCAGTGATAGTATATTTGGACCAAAGGATAGACTACCTTCGATTCAGTTGCGTGTATTCTTCTCTGCAGCTACATGGTTCGCAAAGGAGTCCTGGTCAAAAATTTGGATCACCATATGCCCACTCTGTGAGCAGGATGAAAGTTTGTGGGCAACTGTCTCGTTAGTTTACAAATTAGAATGGTATTCGCCAAAAGTACCCAGTCTCCCCTTTCTTATTCAGCCTCATCATGGACGATCTTCTGAGACTTGCCTCCGTGAATTCTAGTGATCTTAGTACAAAGTTTTTTCCCGATCTTAGGTTGATCGACCTGAAATATGCCGAAAGCATGTTCTACATTGTCTATATGGTATACATGTGGACCATGCCTAATGAGGTGAATGGTCGAGCTGGTCTACACGATTTATATTTCGTACTCTCAAGACAAACTGTTTACTCGGGTCTGGGACGTTTCTACTCTCATTTTCTTTTTAGGCAGTTCCCTTAAGATTGTTAAAAGTTTTACGTACTTGTAATGTTACTAATGAGGTATCAACAAGAACAGCAAAGATACCGGTTATCTTTGCTAACTCCTACCATCTGTGATGTTAGAAAGCGTCTGGGTGATGCTGAAAGGAAGGATGCTTTCTTTGGCTCGAAAACGTGGCCTGTTTGCTGGGATGAACTGAACAGACTAGCTGTATCTGACCGTTGTTTCCGATAACCAGCCAACATCAAATGGACCGAATGCGTGGGCAAAGTGGCCGTTCCCTAACGGATATTTCCACGGTCTTAAGATACGCAATCACTTGACCAGCTAACAAAAATGCGCCTTCCGTGACGGTTAGGCTGCGTCCTCTGTCGACGGATTAAGCGTTCACTTCACCGAGTGTTATTCTCCGCAGTCACCAACGGTTTGGTTAAACTACGAGATGGAGGTCAGTGTTGTGCGAGAGTATGCACGAGTGAATAACACACTTGCCCACCTTTGTACTCAGCATCAAGCGCTTCTACGCTTGTACAGACTGCATATAGTCTTCGAGTTGTTAACCAATGGGATTGAGGAGTTTGCGTCGTCTTTTGCTGCGGTGGCCTCAGCATGCTGTTAAATAGCTTGCTTTCCTCGCGTGTTTTGTACACCATAGGGCTTGCAGTCTGCTCTTAAATTTGCCAGGTTAGCACAATATTGTTCATATTCTCACATTCATTCAGTGACAGTTTTGAAGTGCTGGTGTGAGTTGCTAATCATCTGTGATTCGCAATACAGATGCTCTTCTTAGCACCCACATTATAGTCTAGGGACTATGTTGTTTATCGATATAAGGACATATGTGGACGTTTCCATTCCTCGAAAACAACTTGTATCCGTCAGCTCCGTGCTCTCGTGTCATCGGTGTTATTTTCGCCTTCAATCCATTTACGGGATTTCTCTTACACTTCATTGTAAATTATTATTCTTGCATCACGTTGAGTTGGTTTTAACGTCTAGTGTACACCACCTCAAACGCAGTTCATTCCCAAGACTCCAGACATCACCGGAAATTTCGTATATCAGGTTATTTTGGGTTTCAGCTACATATATTCAATAAACAACAATCTGTATGGCCTTCGTGATATATTAATGTTACCTCACTTATTGGAAGTTACCGTGGACGCAAGGCAACACTTGTCTTCTGCGTTCTATTTTCGAATGGCAGATTTGTTCGCTCCGTTTCGTTTGCGGTTTTCTACTTTGTCGGCTTATGAATGTTTGGCTTCGTATCATGTTTCAATTCATTATTCTGCAATTTCATATTTTGCCACAGAGCAAATACTACCGTTACGTATGTAGCAGACTCCCTGTTCATCACTGGCCTTGTAGGCTGCTTTTTTGTTCATTTTTATTCAGGATACTGATAGATGTTCTTTTTAGACTTATTGCGCTGGTCATACTTTTTACGTTCTTCCGTTTTTCCTCCACATTGTTTAGGACATCTTGGACAAATTCGAGAGTTCCGTTAACCAAACACAAAAGGAAAAATTTGAAGGTGATTTGAAGAAAGAAATTAAAAAATTACAACGACTTCGAGATCAGATTAAAACATGGCTCACTGCAAACGAAGTCAAAGACAAACGACCTCTTTTAGAGGTGCGCAAAGAAATAGAACAAGATATGGAACGCTTCAAAGTAATAGAAAAGGAGACGAAAACAAAAGCTTATTCGAAAGAAGGATTATTGTCGACGGATGCCAAAAAAGATCCGATGCAAAAGGAGAAGGAAGAGTTGGATGATTGGCTTAAACAGTGTATTTCCTCATTGAATACGCAGATGGAGAAGTACGAATTTGAAATTGAAAGTCTGACCACGAATAACAAGAAGAAACGGCTTGATAAAGATACAGCCTTAGCAATCGAAGAAAAGCGTCAAAGGTTGGAAAATTGTTCTTTCCATGTAGAGAAGTTGGAAACCATTATGCGGCTGCTGGATAATGAACGGCTAGATTGTGCTATCCTCCGGTCAATAAAAGATCCCATTGACTTCATTACCCAGTCATGTGACGATGTATCTGCTCTGGATTATAAGAATATGTATGATGATCTTCGGTTGGACGAAATCGGTGATTCTTCGGGTATCACATCTGGCGCCGTTGGTAATCCTTCCGAGAACGAAATGAACGGTGTTCCTATTTCGGTTGTTAGTCATCGGGGCACCAGTGACGATGCCGGATCATCCACGTCAACACAAACTAGTGCATCAAATCAGACTGATTCCTCCGCAACTCATCCCGCATCGTCAACGTCTTCTAATGCCTCCTCGTCCAGAGAGCGTAGGAAGAGTGATGAGAAGGTGGGTATTTTGAATCATGTTTCCTCTACCAGCACTCCACTCGAGCCGTCCTCCGGTGCATCCGTTAACACAGCGGGACGTCCTGTAAGGCTAAATCTTCTAGCTTGGCCAACCAAACTGATCCTTCTGCGTTAATATCTCAAATAAATGGAATCGATATTTCACCAGCTACGGAGCAAATGGTTTATCATCGCCCAATGAAACTGGTGCAAACAAATCTTTCTCACTTAATATGGAGTCTTTCTTATAGGGTAGTTCGGCTGAAACCTTATCTCGTGTTCCAAAGATTGAGGGAAGTTTGAAATCGTTTGATAAAACCGCTGTTTCAAGTCTGCCACAGTCAGACACACAACTAACGTCAATGAGGACCAATTGTGCGTTGGAATTTTCAGTGGAGTCAACCTCCTCCTACGTTACACCTACACATCCTGCTATCAGTTGCACCGTATCATTACTACTAGTGCTTCCGAGCTCTCCTGTATCCTCTTTAAGTGGTAAAACTGGGTTTTCTGTTTTGGTAGGAGCTTCGGGTGTCAGCAATGTGGTGCCAACCAGTCAGATAGTTTCAAATTCTGCACCTCCGTCAATATTCGTTCCAGCATGTGTCTCGTCGGTTACCTTGCCTCCATATGCAAGTTCTACTCCCCACGCTACTTCACTGAGCTCTAACCTAGTCCCTTCTTCGCAAGTTTCCTTAACTTTGCCGTCCACTAATATGTCGTCCGTTCAAGATAAGAACCTAGTTAGATTATTGGTCAAAACTCAGAATTCATCTAGTGGTCTTTCGAACAATCCGCCGTTGAATACTTGTGTAAGCCTGGATACATCACTTGCTTCCTCATTGGTCAATAAGCTTTCCATCACAACACCGGTAGCAACTGGCTCGGTGCTGCCTCTCCCGACCACCATTCCCAATGCTCCGCCGCAATCACATGTATCCATTGATAAACAATTACCAGCCCTCCTCACACCTCTGCATGCACAAGCCCCTCGTGTCCCGTCCTGTACTCAGATGCATCCCCGTGACGCAGCTGCTCCATTCCGTAATCGCAATCTGGACAAATCAAAAGGTCCTCAAGAGGTCAGTTCCGGTTGCATAGTGTACACTCTGCTGGTAGACTTTCTTCTGCGTGAAATCCTTTTTGATCAGTTCCAGATCTATCGTTTTAAACTTCAAGTGTCTGCCAACTAAACTGTCCTATGATCCGAATATTAGGCTTTTTTTGTTTCCTCTTGAAACTCGGCATCAAGCATTGGCTCTATAATGGTTGAAGTACTGGTCTACATTTTGTCTTGCCACCTTCGTGAAAGTGTTCCTGATGTGACAAGGTCGGTCTCTGATTGTTGAAGTGATTTCATTTCTTTTATCCACAGGCTAGGAGCGAATTATCGAACTATCACGGCTCATTCAGTTTGCTTGTTATTAACTTGGCATTCTTCCGCCACTGTCTAGTTGGCGTCCTGTTTTTAGTTCTGAAATAGGTTAACTGTGTGATTGTTCACGATTGTGTTATTTAGTCTAAATTCGCTGGTCCCTAAAGTTTTGTACAGACAGTTCAGTGAAAGTGTTTCGAACAGGTGTGTGAGACTTCTCAGCACTTTGGTGGTGCTTGCTGAAAAAAATAACCTTGTGATCAACCCATAGATTTTCGTCAAAGTGAGTAAATCGGTATCGTGTTTGGTTCTTGTATTCTCGGATATGGATCAAAGTTGAAAATGATCATAATGATGCTGGCCTTTGTTCGCTGTTTCTGGTTGTGGTTCAAAGTGGTGGTGGCTAGCTACATCGGAGGATATGGCAACAGTCTGGAATGCTGTTATTGCATGTCTTCATCTACTGCCATTATGAATGTTTCTGTTTGAAAAAGGAGCAATAATTCAACAAGCTGTGGAAATGCCATTGGCATGTACGATGTAGGAATAAGAGTTTTTTTGTTCCATATCTTATTTCGGTTATCGCTTTCTCGCACTACGTAGTAGTTACCGATTTCCATAGCGTGAATAGCCATTTAGGGAGCGCATATACGTTAACCGTGGGCACGCTTATGAGTGTGTCGTAGAGTCTCTGCCTCAGACTTACTTACGTTTACTGTGGGAAGCCACTGCGAACCAGTTGACCTTGCATATTTAACACTTAAAAGCCACAGACGTGCCACATTGTCTTATTATTCTGCTTATTAATTAAACGTTCAACTTGCTGGCTGAATCTCGGCGATATTGAAGAGTTGGAAATACACAAAGTGGTAGTCTGTAGCAGGCGGTGTGGTTTTACTGCATTATACGAATCCGTATCATGCGCCTAGTTTTCAAAAATAGGATCCATCAAATCTTCCTCTTTGCATTTCTCGGAAGCGGAATGCTCAGTTTTCTGCAGAACCATCAATGGGATGTTTCTTTCTTATCGACAATGCTATGCCATTTTGTTCAAAACGTTATCTGATCGAAATGGTTTGAAGGTGTTAGACAATCGTGCACTAAAAATTCCATGGACCGGATTCAACTATCATCTAATGGACCGAAATAATCTGGAGATATCCTGTGTATATTTCCCTTTTAAAAGAGACTTCGCCAGTCTGACCGTACAGTGTGCTATGTTTAGACGACCATACAGACAATCAACCGATCACATAGCAATTGTAGACGTCATTTTCTACCTCAGTTCCTCAGATATACAAGAGTTGGATAATAACTTTCCATTAGGGTTAACTATAGGTTAACTGGGCTTGCTCGAATCATAAACTGTCGCAGACGATCAAGCGACTTAGTGAAATCGCACAGAGCATCTCACAAAACTCATCAACCTTATGATTGTTACCTCGCGTTTATTGTTCACCATCTCAGAACATTTCGACGAATGGTCAATTTACATGGAACTCTCTCATGATGAGTTGCTCACATTTATTACTCTTCTTTTTGCTATTGTCGTCGGCGAACTAACCGAAGATTATCCATTGCTTTTATACGATGCCCTTGATTTTTGGAAAGATCGGTGAATCATGACTTTACGGACATAATATTGCTGTTCGATAATTTTTAGTCAGCCTGGAAAATATTAGAAAATATCTCGCATTCCGTGAAATTTTTTGGGATGCGCGTTGCAAGACTGTTATAGTTAATTGGGTTTGTTGTTGACCGGTTCGCTTCATCTACTTCTGGAGTATGCACGATGAGATGATAGCCAACATCTCCCGAACGTTGGCAATCTTCACTGATCCATGTTTTCTCTGACGACCAAAAGACACCTCTGCGACTGTGGGAACTGTTTTAGTCCACAACTGTGTGAGGTAGCTGTCGGGGGTGGGTGGCCCTAAACCGTCTTCAAATATCTGATCGTCGTTATTCACTTTCAGTCGCACTCATACGTCGACAACCTTTAGGCTTTGATTAGAATATCTGATTTTCATGGTTAAGTTCATTTGCCCAGAATTCAGAGATATATAGACTTATCTGGTTAAGCCGCGTGTTTACGATGCTAACTAATCGTCCGCCATGCAGAGTATTCTGCCGCTGTCGCAGCTGACTGATGTCTATTGCAAGGTAGGACATAATAATCTAATTTAGAGAAACGAAGACAGCTACTAGGAATTCGTTCATCTCCTGAGATGACACCCTCCTGACTCACGATGCCTGTGGTCGCATACACAAAGTGAGATGATGATTAACCATGTTCAGCGGCACAGACATTTCTTCTGCGTGACGGAGTTGTCTTTGAAGCAAAAAGTTTACTGGGACTAAGTAGTCGGGGCACAACGGAACACTCCCAGGTATAATCCCACTCTGTCGCTTGTTCATTAGAGGTGGTCACCGTGATGAGTGTTTAAGTTTATTTGTCGGATTGGCAATTGAGCGCTATTCCTCTCCTCCTTCTTAGTACTCTTCTCAGTTATACACCAATGCCAACCACGGATACGTCGCTGTTGATGATTACGAGGTGCCTTTTGGCTTTGATCATGACGACGAACCGATCCAGGCACGGATACAGCCGATCATCGCATTCCTTCACATTACCTTAAAACTCTGTCTTGCCTACTTCGTTATGTGTGCAACTCGGTATGCCGAATCAACTAGAAACTCCTAACTCTAAAGATAGGAAGATGTTTACCAACTTTGGTCATACCTAGTAGCAGACAAGCCTCTCTTTGAGGCTTAAGACGACTGTGAGGGCTGTGCTACTTTACGGTCTCAAAATTTGGCTGCTCTGAGTGGATGATGTGAACCATCTTCAGGATTTCGACCGTCGATTTCTTCATTTGGTCGCTCACACCGGGGAGCACTAATGGGCCAACGACGAAGAGGTTTGGAAGCGTGTATTTGTTATTTTATTGCAAGGCGAGTTTTGTGTTCAGTCTTTAATTTTCTGCAGATTTAAATGGCTATGCTATTTGCTAAGGACGCCAACTAGTAGTTTGTCACATCGTACACTCCTTGTTGATGCCGCAGGCGTGAAGCGCGGGGGGCTCATATGATGACCTAGCGTGGAAAAATGCAGTCATTCAGCGAGGGGCTTGCTATCATAGATTGGATTCGCCTCACTGACAGTGGGTGTCGTGAATGTTCGGTTGTATAACATTTTCCTGTGAATTACCGCGGGACGGTGATATTGAAATGATGGCGTCTTGTTTTCATTCTTAGCTTGGTTGTTTGTTTGTTTGGTATATGCACCTTGATGTTGAGTGTTTGAGTATAAACGTAGTTATTTTCAGTGGTTGTATCCTCTCCTTTTTGCTGTTTCTTATGGAGTTGGGCTTACCTTCTTCTTCATGGTTGTATGATAGTTTAGCATCAGCAAGAACCACTAATGATGATGATGCTTTTGAAGTGACTTTGCTGATAATAGCTGGAACACTTCCTGTTCCATCCAATGCATTCACGTGGGAATGTTTGTTGGATGAGCTATGTTGGTTATCGTTGTTCACTTGTGATAGGTAGACGCATCAAGTTCTAAGTAGACTGTAGTTTATTGAATACTTGCACTAACTGCATAGGATGACTTGTGTTATGACTTCAGTCGACTCACAATTTGACCGACTTAATATGTCTCTCCTGAAGGCTGTTAGCCTTTATTTGTCATTTGATGATGAGGATGTTCTTACCGTCCTATAAATACTCCAATCTTTTGTTAACCTAAAGTTTCAGGAATCTTACCTAATGCCCGATTTTTTCAATTGATCCATTTACGACGGCTTTACTCACTGGTAAATAACGTTAGTTTTCATTGCGTAGAAAATTTTGATACTCTGTGAGGTGCTGTTGCGTCCAGGGCAGATCTTTGACAAAACCGAACAAACCTTCACCTTGCGTCAACTGTTGTGCTGTTGAAACAAGTTCTAGATCCAGCCGTCGGTAATTCTTCTAGACTTACTTTATCACAGAACTGTCTTTTGCCTATAGAGGAACAGTGCATGTTCAATAAGCACGTCAACCTGCGGTCAGATTTGTCACTTGTAGGCTTGCAGGTTGTTGTAAGAAGTAGAAGAGTCTCCGTTTGTGCGTTTTGTCTTTGTGTCCGTCGGAACAAAATTGTGTTAGACGGTTTGCAGATGTTAACAGAGATGAATGGAAATGAATATAAAAAACTTGACTAAAGCCGCTGCAACCATATGCAATCATATCAGCAACAAAGATGGGAGCACGCTAAAACAACGCCCCATCAGACATGCATATTTAATACAGGTTGTTGTAAGAACTGATCAATTTTGATCTTAAAGCTGTTAACCGATTCATCAGCGACCACAGGTTTTGGCAATGTTCCAGTATGAACAAGCCCCAACTGTGGAACAGATCATTTTTTCATAACAACTTGGCAATTTCATGGTTTCGGCGAACGAGTGCTTGGGCGTTTATTCTTGTTTATTAGGAGGAGACCCGGAGTGTAGAGTATTTTGTTAGGTCTCTCCTACGATGTCTGTAATGCATCAAGAATTGACTTAGTTTCACCAGTCTCTGTAGATAGGAGACTTTCCTTGATCCCATAGTTCTTATATTGGCTCTTCTGCCAAATCATTTTTAAGACAATGACCATAGTCCTATACGTTCGTTCTTAGTTGTTGTCCGATTGCTGAACTGAGCACAGTGTAAAGTATTTCAGGACAAAGATTTTCACTTCTTCCTGGGAGACGCAGTGTCACTTATACTTTTCTTTCAGCCACGGCTGCGTAGTTTGTAGTCAGACTTAAATTGTCTGTCACGAAGCTGCCTTCCCTACCTTCCTTCTGTTTACACAGTGTTATCCGCCTGTACCTCTGTATTGGTGAATCCGCCAAAACCTTGAACTTGTGCAGTACCAGTCTCACTTCCCACGTGTACTGCGACCTCGTCTTTGAAAACCCTGGGATTTAGCTTCGAAGCAAGTTAGCTCTAAAAAATTGCCGGTGGCGTGATCACGTCACATGGCGCATTAACCAGACGCAAGTTCTCTCTGTTCTCACTTATATTTGTTCCACACTAAATGCCTTAATGTGATCAGACGTTCAGTTCCATATTCCGTACTCATCAGTTTTTAATAGGTTGGGGATAATTTACCGGAACACGGTTATTAACATCATTAGAGATTTCGTGGACGATGACCCGTTAGTCATGATCTAAGTTGTATGGTGTTGGAACTGTGTCGTTCAACCTTGCTGAGTTGCCTTTCTCGCTGCTGAATTTTTCCTATAGTATGCCATTAGACCCACATTTTGAAGAATATGTTGTTCAATTGCGTATAAATAGCCAGGCTCATTTGTTCCTTGATCAGTGTGACCGAATGAAGCCACGACTTTTAGATAATCGATCATGTCTACCTCACTGATAGAGGCACACCGGAGATTGTTTGGCTCCTTACCCATTCTCCACCTAGCATGATCCTGCACATACTGAACTGGTCAAGTTTCCGTTACTGCCTCGAGGAACTCTCCGACGGAAGATATTACCACGTTAACTAATTTGTTCGTGAAGTCTGGCTTCTGTTGGTTAATCTCTCAGTGCCAAGGTTTGAGTCTGGCCTAATGATGTTTTGTGCTGTGTGTTGGTCAGGGCCGTGTCGGCTTCCTTGTATACAAAAGGTGACCTGTAGATGACACCTATCGGGTAAGTAACGTTTCGGGTGGTGTAAACGGCTTATCAGACTGGTTCAAGAAGATCCAGAAGCACTTGTTCATGAATATTTAAGAACCTTAGTTACGAACCCCCATAGAGAAAACTACACGACCTTTGCCGATTTTTCTGTCACTGTAAACCATTCATACCGGTAGTGGGCAGTTCACCGCCCAGCATTTCTCTCTTAGACCATGTAACACTGAACCAGTAAGCTCTATTTCTTGCTATTTAGTTTTAGGTCTCCCTCATCCCTTGCTCATACCTAGAGTGCGAATTAGTGTAGATGCCTTCAACGTTCGCACGCTAAAACAGATAGGTCAGCAGGCCGCTCTCATACGAACGTTTGACTCGTTGAATGTCAATGTGTGCTGTATCTTGGAGACTAGAATCCAGGACAGTGGTCAACGTATGGAATTAACAGCATTCGCATTATCTACCTGATACTGGTTATACACAGACGCTGTAACCAGTCAGGCTGGAGTAGGTGTATTCCTGAGCACGACGGCCGCGGGTACATTAATGGATTGGATTCCTGTTCGCAGTAGACTGTGCCGTCCACTTGGCAGGATCCGTTAAGGCCAGCTCCAGATGCAAGAATTTCGGAAATCTATTCATTGTGTCTGTTTACGCTCCAACTGACTGTAGTGACGTCGGCGTTAAGAACGCGTTTTACTCGGATCTGGCCATTCTCCTTCGGTCGACACGTGGATCCGATATAGTCGTTCTGGTCGGAAGTATGAATGCCCAGTTCGCCCGCCTTGGTAAGGCCGAATCTCGTCTAGGTGGTAGGTTTGGGATAGCATCACATCGGTCGGACAACGGCGGGCGACTATTGCAGCTGTGCGCTGAGTACAAGCTATTTTCAGCCAACACTATTTTTATGCGTTGTGCACGTCACTGCTATACTTTGAATCAGGCCTGATCTCAGATAGACCACATAGCCGTTAGTTGTAGGTGGCGAGATTCCATTCAGGACTGTCGTTCTTATTGGAGCACGTACTTGGATTCGGACCGTACGTTAGCACGTTGTCGTATTGTTCTTACTCTTGCTGGGCAACGTCCTCACCGACTGCAACGACTAGCTGTTGAGAAACTGGCTTTACCATCGGTAAAGCATAAGTACCAAGTCAGCTTAGAAAGCAGGCTTAGCAGTTCTCAGTCCGACGATTCTAATAGCTGCTGGACTCAAATTTCAGACCATTCGGGAAGCAGGTACTGTAGCACGTGGCACGGAGGCAAATGGATCCCGGAGGAATCCCTGGAATTGTTAGAAGCTTGACGGAGCATTCCCCTTGGCAGTTCGTATAACAAGACTAGGAGAGATATCTGTAGGAAACTGGAACGTAGTCTAAAGGCTGGTCGTGAGGCTTGGTTAGTGGAAAAAGTTAGGGAAATTGAGACCGCTTTTGCTTCGGGGAACACCGGCAAACTGTTTAAGGTGACCTGTGTCACGGGTCCCAGGCGACCGTCCGTCAGTGAATCTATTAGCGAGATAGATGGCAGAGGTTTGGCGCGATGGGCGGAACCCTTTGAGAGCTAATTTAGCTGGTCACCTGCTTCTACTTTGTTGCCGCCACAAACTTGTACTGTAACATCCTGGTCGGTAGATTTGGAACCAACCACTGAGATTGAGGTTCGCAATTGCATTTCGGCTTTCAAACTTAATGGGATTGCTGGTCCAGATGATCTCGTGCCGACACTTATCACAAAAGGTGCAGAGGCGTTAATAGAGTCTTCGACTCAGCTGTTTCAACGGAGACCATTCCTCCGTGCTGGGGTCACGCGATAAAAGTTCCTATTATTCAAAAAAGGTATCAGAGTCTCTTGCGAAAACTATAGAGAAATTGGTCTGACCCCAGTCATTTCTAGGGTTCTGGCGAGTACGTTTTTTTTCGACGGGAGAGTATCCTAAGTGAGTTGTCGCTTCTGCCGTGGTGGTGCCGGGTTGACCAGAGTTCATTGACCAAAGTATTGGCCAATCAGAAGATCTTTTTAGCATAGTTGTGGTCGCAGGCCTTTGACCAGTGCTTGATCACGCTATTGAAGCGCTGTGAAACACGACCATCATCTCCTGTATGGTGACCTTATAATCTCTGGGCTTTTTCATCAGATTTTCTTCGCATATTGATGTGTTTGCTGCTTTCTATGTAACACTCTACCTCTACACGTAGTGGGAATTTTGTCTATATGATCAAACTGTACAAGTTCCGGTAGGAAGTTCAGTGGTGTACAGTCCCTGATGGGACACTGGGCCGATATGTTCATTCTGAGTAGACCTACTATGCAATCCTTCTGATGTGGTTGCCTCAGGGTGATTGATCCTAGATCCAGTGTTCACTGGTTTAATCTGTGATAAGTAATGACGTCGCACTCCGCATGGTTCATATTATAGGAGTTGAGCCAGGTAAACTAGCACTTTGGTTATCGGTATTGGTATACCATAACAACTGATCATTGATCATAACTACTTTGAGTCAGTCTTAGCAGACTGCAGTGTGATTTGTCCAGTTCTGCTTCTTGAAGACCTGGAAACTGCTGCCGGAATAGGGGAAACCCACTTATCTGCTCCCACGACCACCACACAAAATAAAGATGAGTAGAAAGAGCACGTGGATGGTGTCGTTAACAAAAGTGTAGCATCGTGATCAATCTGGAACCATTCAAAACTTGCGGGAGATTTGTGAAGAGATCAGTTAACTGCGTATTTAATTTTTCGACCATCCCTGAACTGGAATCGCCTTCGAGCAGCTAAATAAGGCGGAGGTACCATTTTAAACTACTATATCCCCTAGGTCAGAAAGGCTGGTAGTAGTAGTTCGTGTGTTGCAACCAGTAGGCTAAGCGAGAGCGGCAAACGTAGACGTGAAGCGCCAGCAGGATCATAACTGAATAGGCTCATCGATCGTACTTCGTAAGCATTCATGATTGGTCATCAAAGCCAGTGGGAAATGCCACACACAAATACAGCTACGTAGACTTTGCTGTCATTCTGGGTTTTTGCGAACGGCTGATCCTGCTGACCGCTGGCAAAGTGGTGGACAGTTTATTTGATCTGTTCCAATCTCATCTCCACCATACACACTAAATTGCGGAACCCACTAGTATGGCAACTCCATTAATTGTCCTCTAGCTCACTGGGTTACGCAAAGACGAAGGAAGTAACTGATCTTACTCGAAAGCCTCATTTCGAATGGTTTATTCTCACCAATGGGGTTAGACCACATAACGTTTCTTCAGCTTAACACTTTTGATTGGGAAATGAGGATTTGAAGCCTTCCCACAAAAGAGTGGACCTAAAATTCCACTAAATCTCTTTCTTTCAAAAGATTCACGTAAAATCACCAGTATGAGGATACGAGTGACAACTTCCGGGAGTGCTAAAAGTGCTCCCAGTTGAGGATGTTTTTTGTCATGTCCAGGATTATTATCCCGTTCAGGAATTACACTGTGTTCACAAGGACTTCGCCGAGTAGTTGGTAAACCATCTTATTAACCGCTCTAAAATTGTTCGGGTGGTTTGCAGCATTGGCTTTCAGGATCACAGCGATTCCGAGGGTTTTGAACAATCACTGCGCTTGTAGAAACCGAAAAAAACGATATTTGGCCATCGCGCATGTATAAAATTAAGTAATCAGTCTTCACGACTGCCTCCAACTGGCGGTGACAAATCAGTGCAGTATCATATGCTTCAGTCGTTTTCATATGGTAATCTCGTAAAACATTCATCTTTTATGTTTCTTATGATTATTCTCGGTTTATTGCACAAATGGATCTTTGTCTTTCTTAACGCTCCGAAAATATTAATCTGGTTGTCTTTGAACATCTTCCCGTCAGTTTCAGCGTCATTCGGTGTTCGTCTGTGTTAAGGGTCTTGTGTTAAAATGTGACCATCCGGTCAGTTCCCGGGAATTTGCACTATCATTAAAATTTCAGAATGTTTCTTCACACAACAGACGTCGTAGATTAACAGAGTAAGCAGATTCATGCAACTAAAATTATCTGGGTAGCCAGACAGACATAACGAATCAAGAGGCTTGGTTAATCGATGTTGTGGTTTGATGTGTTCCCTGTAGTGAGAATTTCGTGTGGGACCTAAATAGGTGTCCCTTGTTTGGAAAACACTATGCTAGATAACAGACACTGATGACGCCTTACTCTCACTTGCAGCTCGGTTGTTTGTTTGCAAGGTGTAGGCACCTTGATGTTGAATGTTTGAATATGGACGTAGTTATTTTCAGTAGTTAGGTCCCTTCCCGTCCCCTTCTTTTTTCCTTCTCTCTCTTCCTACACCGGGTTTGCTTTTTCTTCATGGTTGTGTGGCAGTTAAGCATTGGTGTGAACCACTCATGTATTGCTGTCTATGATGATGATAACAGACACTAATTATTTCCAGTATCGTCCATCATCCTACAGCTTGAACGCTCCATCAACTCTCACATTTTGCGACATTTAACTTTGTACTTCGTGTTGGCCTAAGTTAAATCCCATTTGGATTCATCGTCTCTTCGATTAGTCCATTGATCGGATGTTTTTTAGAATGCAATTGACTGCTATTTGTTTTCGAGAGCCAATTTGCTGTGGCGAAATAAACCCAACCGACCCTGTTTTTCTTGTACTTGACAGTTGTTGCTGCAACTTCAAGCGCTGGAAAGCGGCTATCGCCGTTTGCCTCATCCTTGTGACAGTGAAAAGTCGCGAATGATTGTGTGCAAAAATTTAGTCAATGGTCCGAGCTATTATCCACGTGAGCCACTTCCGGGGACAGACACCGAGGAATATTACATGAAACTGGATGCCCAAACCTTGTTTTTCATATTCTACTACTTTGAAGGTACAAAGGCGCAATACTATGCGGCCAAAGCGTTGAAACGCATGTCCTGGCGGTTCCACACCAAATATATGATGTGGTTTCAGCGGCACGAAGAGCCGAAACAAATCACAGACGAGTACGAATCTGGATCATACATATACTATGATTTCAAGACAATGAGCCAATGTAAAAAGGAAGAGTTTATATTTCAGTATAGTTTTCTAGAAGATAAAGACTTCTAGTTCTGATCGATCTTGTGATTTCAGCATCGCGTTCTAGCGTTAACGCAGTCAATTCAGGTTCCTGACTTTATCGTAGCGCAATATCTCGAAACGTGTTATCGACTGTTATTTTGTGTGCGTGTTGAATGGATGTAATGCGGCACGCACGCATATTTGTCCGCATGGGAAAGTGAAGGACACTTTCAGGACCGGCGCACCCTTCCCCCTACTCCCGTGCAACTGTGTAATGCCCGCATATACGCCGCTCACTTTGTGAATTGTGTAGAAATGGTTTAAACCCTACTTTCTTCGTATAATGCATTTAAACTTATTCAATATTTTTCCAGTGAATACATTTTTTGAGATCGGTTAGCACTGTTTGTTTGTCTCAATTGGCTCCGGTTGGTTTCCAGGTCTAGTATTGTGATTTAAAAATGTGGTGTCGATATTGATGACAAACGATTGTTGCTTAGCGTTCATGCATACAGTGTGCCGATATCCTCTCCTTTTTGACTCCCTAAAAGATTTGCTTCATAACGTCGGTCACGAACTCTCCATTTTGACTCGATGGAACTTTAAGGGCTTGCCTACATTGTCGATCGCATCCTTCACTCCCATATGTGGCTGAAGTTCGTTGTTGAAATCACATCGCACGTGTTTATGCCGTATATTTTTTACACGTCCTACATCTCTTCGTTTTTTGCTCAACACTGGTGAAATTCATGGCTTGTGATGATGACATGCAGTTTCGTCATTTATGTCTGCTATCGGCTTTGTTACGTAGGTGTAGATCTTTCTATAAAAAGGCAGATAAAGAACCAACCCTGACGTCACACTAACCTTCATAACGAGGATGCACTGCATGGTTTCCTTTGTTGACGTTCTAACTGTGACCTGATATTATCCCATTGTCTTAGCCGGTACGAGTGGACGGCGTCTCAAAATACTATTTCTGTGCATTTCAACTAAACTTTCTGGCTGGCCTCCGAAAGTTGAGTACCAGAGTGGGGTTTCGACCTCACTAAACCTTATTGGTATTGTGTATCCTTGTCACGACGAGTAGTTGAACTTTCATCCATATGCTCCTCTGGCGGCCATGTTGATAGTTGAGCCATGGATCACACACTAGTTGTAATCGAGTGTTTGTTTCAAAAGTTTCATATCCAGTTGTCAGTGGACTGTAGTGAAAGAGAAACTTCACTCTGTTTGTCTTTTTCGCAAGGGGCTGACCGGAAAATTTGATCTAACTACAAACACTGCGGTTAACTATGAATAATTGTTATTCTGGAACTCATCGGCCGCTTATCAATATACGGTATATGTCTATTTCACCAACAGTGCTCATAATTATACCGAACTTAGCATCGCTATGGGTTACTTATGCTCGGTGATGTGACGAAATTCTGCGGTTATCCTACTTTTTAGCAATAGTTTACGTATTATCAACTCGACAATTGTCACTTCCAGTATCAGACAGGCAGTTCCCATTAGAAAACCGTTGACTAACTTCTACCTGGATAGACTTTGCACGGAAAAAAACTTAGGCACAAATATGTCCGCCACAAAATTAAACAGGTTTTCCGGGTTGCTATGGTGTGGCCAATCTGGACCGTCAGCATAACTTTAGCCAATCACATAGGTATCTGGCGCTTTTAGGGCTAGATCTGCACCATCGCTCAGCTGACATCCCGGTTGTCGGACCGGTTAGCCGATTGTTTGCCTATGAACGCATCATCATATGGCCAAGTCCCATTTCATTGACACTTCATTTTGCGTTCACTCTGTTACAAGGAGGCTAAGTAGTCGAATTGGAGTGTGGAGATATCACAGCGTTTCAGGTTACGCAGCTGAGCATACTAGGAGTTTGCAATTTCATTCGCAATTTAAAAAGATCAGAGGGCACTGCAAACACGAACAACTTAATCATTGCGAGAAACATGGCGGATCTTGTGTTTAACCCTTACTGCAACGAGACGTATTCCAGAGAGGAAACCGCCATTCAACTCCAGTCTCACCGCTAGAACTTTGTAGCGCACGTTAAACAGACCTATATATCTGTAACGCTAGAAAATAAATGCACTCAGTTCAATTAATCATCATTAGGTGCAGCCATGTTTAATATAGGCTGAATTTCGTATATCAAAATTACCAATTCTGTTGTGAGAAAAATAGTTCAGATGGACCTGATACACGGAGATTTTACTGACGTGCCCTTCGGAAGAGAGAGTGGTTTCTACGAGTGTACTAATGATAAACGTTCAATATTCCTATAAGGGTGTTACCGGCTCTTTTGGTGAGGAAAGCGGTCGTATCGCAGAGTGATCGAGATACCTAGTCCTCTGTTCATACTTTGGTAAACCCTCTACCGTCGGCGAAGAGGCGGCGAGTACGTTAGGCTCCGATCAGGTAGGTCATATCAGTATATTTATTCTACTTCTGTTAATGACTGCATCGGCCAACATCGTGGTCATTGACAATTAATCCGCTCTTCTTTTCAGAAACCTGAGTGTCTGTGGTCTTCTACCCATTCTTTTCTCCGGCTTTGTTGGTGCATTGTATGATGAATGGTCTGCCTGGCTTTTCATAGTCCAATGAGAACTTTGCTTTTCATCCTTTTCTTCTCTGGGATGCACTAACCTATACTCCTATACTGCAACGCTTCTTGTATTACACTTCAAAAATCTTTCTTCTCAGTGTAGATCTCGTCATTGCAGCCTCTCTCTGTTTAGTTTCCGAGAGATAAGAGTTTCCTTTCCTTATTAGCCAATCAAGTGGCTAACCAGCATTGGCCGGCTGGACAGAAAGGCCCCACTGGCACACCTCCCGGTCTTATTCCTTCGGGTTTACACTGGATATGTGGTGTGTTGGTGGAACTGCAATCGGTGCAGCGCAAGCCAATTGCAGTGATGGCTAAGCGCAGGCGTCCTTTGGCTTCGGTCACCGTGACAGGCTAATCCGAATCGGGTGCCGCCAACCGTAAACCCTCTGTTTACCTTCAGTTCTTAAACCTGAAGAGGCGGGGTAATTTTCCAAGGAGGTATTGCCTCAATTTACACTGTCGTTGTTACGAAGTAAGACGACGGAAACTAAAAGAGCTACTGGCGCGTTGGAACTAAGAGCAGTCATGAACATCAGGAAGACCGAGAACTTAAATGATGATTAGAAATATGCGCGTGTATTGTGCGGGACGCACCAACAAAGAAATTGGCGCAGCATTTCCGACAGAGGAAGCGGAGCACACCGGCTGTTCAAATGGTGTCGACGTTCGTTATCATCTGCTTCCGCTTATCTTACAACAGTTGCCTGGCAATAAGCAACCGCGCAGACATGATGTGTTCTGCGGTCGCAGCACGTTGTGTCGTAACCAACTCCAGGTTGAAGACTCCCTGACCGAAACCGTTGGTCGTCCCCATAAGATTTTGAGGACGTGAACGGGGTCAGTTCTGATTGTGGGGCGCTGGCTGTCGTG
The DNA here is from genome assembly GCA_008508345.1 of Paragonimus westermani. NCBI lineage: Eukaryota > Metazoa > Platyhelminthes > Trematoda > Plagiorchiida > Troglotrematidae > Paragonimus > Paragonimus westermani. The sequence continues at coordinate 87,960 of QNGE01002458.1, read as the reverse complement.
GAGACACTGGTAAGGAGCAGAACGAAAGCAGTGCTGGATACAACTAAAAGAGGCCCTGCGAAGTTGCAGTGGGCCGTTGCAAGGGAGTCGGTGTTGGCTGCGTCCAACAGCACGGCCGACTGCCAGGAATCGAGGCAGCCGTTCAAGACAACATAGGTTAAACAAGTGGCGGGTTTCCTGTTGTTCATCGCCACTATACAAGGAATTTGTGACATTATCACTGCGAGCTAGCAGTTCGCGAACTACAACACGTTGGCCGAACGACTCGACTGTAGCCAGTTATTCGTATCCTGATTACTTTGCCGCCATTTGTACGACAACTGACAAATAGGCGAGTCTTTCGCGATTCAAGCGCCACGAGAACCTTAGGTAATTGCCATCTGTCTATTTCACATTCCCCAGTCAGATGCTTCGCTTAATGTAATCTATAAAACTGCTTATAACCCGAAATACAAAGAAGTCGTAACTGTACCCACTACTCTTGACCTTTTATTCCTACTAAGTTGACACTAGCATTGGGCTCGAGATAATACATCGCATGATATTGGTCCTGTGAGTTTGATTACTACAGATTGTTGAATAGGTAATTATTTGAACTAGGTGAAGGTTGAAAACGGTGGGTCCTGGTTAAACTGTCTGTCAAAAGTGCCCCACTTATTCTGTCCACAATCGGTCCCACAACGCTCACGTCGTCCGGCAGATGAACACAGATGAGTCAGCAAAAAGTGACTTGTTTGCTAATTATATCCGTCGCCTTAGGGTATGTGGACTACTATACCGTTAAGAAAATGCTGAATGAAATGCAGAAGACGATGAAGCAGCAGGCAATGGATTTTTATGCATTAGAGTCAACGTCACGCATAGATGATAGCGACGGAAACTGTCCCATCTAAGTTAAAAGGACAATGACAAATTGGCTGTTTCAATTGATGATTTGGAAGGTTTGAAACCAAGTTTTTCATGACAGTTCATTTCACTTGAGGAGTCAACTAGTAATGTCAGTTACTGGCAGGAGGCCACAGACAAGTTGAAGGAAGTCGTTATCAGATAAATCAAAAGCACTTACAACTCCCTCGTATTTTTTGGTGAAGGAATCCTAATAGAAACATTGTTTTTGCGTAAATCCTCGGGGACTGAATAGAGTAACACGAAACACAGCTGTATTGCCGCCTGCTGACAGTCGCGATAATCTGCAACAGGTTGGGTTGTTCATGGTGTTAGGTTTGCCCCCGGATACGGTCGGGTGGCGATCGTGCTCGAGAGGTATGAGGAAACCACATTCATGGTAGACGAAAACCAGTAACACTTCAAACACATGCCGTTCAGATTATTTTGAACATAGTTCACGTTTTGATGCTTGCTGATTTAATTGGTCATTCACAACTTGGACGGCTACTGGTATTGTTACTAGGGGAAAAGTAAAGTTGAACTGAAATCAAACGACTGTCAGTGAAAATAATGACTTGAAGGGCCTTGATATCAATTTTCGTGCGCACACCGAAACAGTTTCTGGGTTGGGCGAGGTGTTGTTAGTGTTGGTTTGGCAATCGTCTCGGTACTGATTAAGCAGAGACCGTATCTATCAGGTCAACAATTACACCTGGAGCCAAATCACGTGTTTCTGAATTAAGTCAGGGCTGCAAAGAACCCGAGAGTCAAACCAGTCTGATGGTCAATGCACTAGCAGGAATGTTACGATAGATCAAGTACCTATGACGAACAATTAGACGGAGAGATCTACAAAGTGACTTTTCGAGTTAACAGTTTGTTAATGCAACAGAATGCAAAAGGGCTCTTGTTTTTTCAACGCAAATACGTGATTACTCAGATGGTTGTGGCTCTGTATAGAGGTGCAAATATGCTAACAAACACCAGGATGGAGGAGCTGAAAATAGCCGCTTTTATTGTAAAAGCATTAGTTTCAACGGTGTGGGAATGTTATAGTGGTGGCAATTTCCATGTGGCAGTCATTCTGAGACAAATGAGGGGGTAACCTATAGCACGTTGCCATGAAATGACATGCCTGATGCAGCATAACGCACGATCTACTGAACCATAGGACATACTGACTACAAATGTATGGTGATATGGTTGCTTATTTACCTGCATGCTAACAGTGTCAGTTGTCGTAGAACGACAGCATGGGAGCCCAACAACTCACCTAGCCAATGGATGTCTCTGATAAATTTGGTCAGTGGGTATTCTGGGTTTAATTCTAGCAAAGGTTTGCAGTAATCAGTGCGTTCTTGTAGTGATAGAAATTTGTTTCCTGGTGGGCCGAGATAACCAGCGTTTCAGATGAGAAGGCGTCTACAGTGAGAAACATAATGACGCACGTGCTGGTAAGCCGCAGCACACCACAAGCTAGTCTGACGAATCAAGAACCATGCTATCTGCAACAGGAAATTCGTACGCGTATGCAACTACGGGGAGTTTGCAAACAACGAACAGTACCATGTTATCCACAGATAAGTCGGTTCACTGAATCGTACAGCCGAACAATCAAAGGACGGTGGTCAACCATCTATCCTATTGTTGTTATTATTGTCATTATTAATCCGCCTAGCTTCTGTCTTGAACATTCCTTTTCATTCAATGTCCAATATAACTCCTTAACTCCCAGGGACCACAACATAGTAAGTTCACCATAGAATTATTCGTTAGAAGAATAATGACTAAATGATATCTGGAAACTTCATTGACACAAGCAAGAGTGTAGTCAGCATATTGTCGGTTCGGCAAGGCCAGAATATTTAGTCCAAGAGGGAATGTGAACTATGGAAATCAATGGGACAAACATACCAGCGCTCAGATTCATGAAAGCTTCTAATTAAATGGAAAAGTGCGTCTGTGCTACCTTCTAGGTGGGCCCTTGCAGAACGGCGAGACGCAGCGACAACATGGCTACGAATTAGGAAAGTTGCAAAATACACCGTAAAAGCGAAAAGAGTCAGAGGCCAACGTTACGTCATTCAGAGAGAGAATGCGTCAACAATCAACGCGAAGTCTAGGAATCTGTGAAGGGGGGATGTTGTGCAGTGTCAATATTTGGTAGAGTGACGTGACTAAGAAGCAACGACTGTCACGTTGAATCTAACGACTGTCACCATTAAGAAGACTGCATACTGGGAACGATAATTAGAAACGCCTACTTGTACTTTATGGAACGTTTTAACAAGGAACTCGGCGTTGTACTAATGACACTAGATGTGGAGGCAAGCCAGCAACGCAAAAATAGTGTTTGGGCTTGCACATGTTTCTTTTCACACATCTTGTAACGGTTGTTTGGCAATAAACAGCTTCTCAGGCCGAAGGCTTATGCGGTCAAAACAATACTTTGGACATCAAGGGTATGTATTGCGTTCTTTATGGAAATTGGGTTCTGGAGTGTAATTTTCTGTCCGCGATGTCAACCATAAACTATCTGCGGGTATAGTAACTTATCAAGTATACAAGAATATCAGGATATACAGTTAAATGGTCACATTGGTGTTTTGAGTTCCATTATGCTTACATCACTCATTACGGCTGTGCCCAGTCGAGTACTCAAAGAAGAACGGCATATGCACGCCGTACTATCTCTTTTACAAATGACCGTTTATTTCACTTGCCGCTGTTCTTCCTATTTTGCATACAATTTTCTCAAATGCAATCGTTTGCAACCTAAATACCAAGCTCGGCGAATGTCCCAGTACCTCAGTCTTCAACGCGAACAACACCAACACTGTTTCTAACGATCAGAAAAATTTTAGCCTACTAATTCTACAATGTGTTCGTTTTTACGGTAATAATGGCTGTCAACATGCGGATGAGAATACACATTAGTTGTATAAGTTCCTCGCTGGATATCTGTGAACAGCACTGTTCCAAAAAGGACAGCTGGCAGTTGGAACTGACCTTGTCTGATGGTATTCTCCGCACATAGATGTGTTGCATAGGATGGTATTTATCCACTTTGTATAAGCCACTCTCTTGTAGCGTCTGATTTTTTCAAGAGCGATCCAACTTCTGTGGAGAACAGATTAACGATAGGGCGCTCCCTTAGTTTCTACAATAACCGTTAGTTGTTATCTACCTTGTAAATGAGGTTCGCTACCGTCTGATAAGTCTCTCGACGCCTTGATCAACTTAATAAAGTCAGAGGGTGGCAATCTCAAGTGCTGGCATTCTGAAAAATGTCTGCTTGGCATTCTGTTGTAGTCAGGATCATGAAATCTCAACAAGCGAGAGTGGTTGAGCGTTCAGATTTGATAATTCGGTCGTACCTAATGTGAGGTCAATGGCGCAGTGGTTAACACAGTTTCCTCATGATTGGAATGGCCGGAATTCAAATCCCGGCCGCGGTAAAGATATGCACTGCTGACGAGCTCTAATAAGAGCAAAACTCGAGTCTAGTGCTTCTTTTCGAAATAGGCTGGCTGGAAAGTCTATCTGAATGCGAACGCTGCGATCAAATGTGAGTGATGGTCAACTTGAAAATAAACCAAATCCCCGACTACTCATCAGAAATAGTGAAGTAGTCAGAGCCCAAAGCTAGCTTCGAAGACCAGGAGCTGCGGATTCATGTTTGATTTTGGATTACAAGCACTCTTACAGATAACAATAAATAAACCAGTTGGTTAAACGATTTGAGGCAGTGCTGCATCAATTACACTACATTTATCATATGCTTGAATCGCCGAGTCGTCTTCGGATTGTGAGCTGGTGGACCAACAGCACCAGGACGATCAGGTTACCCATGACTGGTGGTAGTCATGCGATCCCGGAACCGAACACATAGTGTTGCGGTCTGTAAACGGATTTCCTGTATGCATATTCCTAGCGAGGGTGCATATCGTGATATGAATTCACTGAATATTTCCGTTAATCTGGTTTCATAATTTTTGTTTGATCACGGAGTGGAGAGTGACAAGAACAACTGTTCTCACCTTTCACTTCTCAAAGTCACCTAACACACTGTAAAGTCTCTAGGGAGCAACGGTTATACATAATCTATTAAAACAGATGTGAACCTCTTGATTCGAAGAGAACAGGATGGAATAATGATGGTTCGTTCGGATCGAGCTGGTTCTAGTTAACGAAAACATACAAATCATAGCCAAGTGGAGTCTGGGCACGGAAATTAGCTATTGTTAATTGCTACCTTACAAAACAGTGGGGGAAACAATGAAATTCAGCGGTTTGAAAACAAAAAAACATAGTTCAGCATGCAAATATGAGAGGTATCGTGGGAGGAATAGGCCAACATTGTGAATGTTCACACTTCTGTAGATGCGTTCTCGACGTGGTGAGTAATGGTTTAGCGTCCCATTTGGCAACCAGCCATTCGTGTCTTTTAGTGACCGGTTCGTCATCACATTACTCGTAAAACTTGCAGCGGCCCAACATTCTTTCTAGACGATTCTACTCAAAGTCAGCAGACGCGCAGACTGATACGAGTGTTACACTGCATTCTCTTTAACCCCTCTAGCTTAATTACTGTAGTCAATAAACATGGCTGGGAATAATTTTACTCATCTGACGATCTATTAATCCTGAGCTGTTGCCGCACCAAAACGATACTACGTGGATGTATGCATCACAAATTCCACCTCTTAATTTGGTTTTCTCCAACTGAATCGTCACATTTGTAAGTTTCTTAGAGTCCATCTTAGGAAATCCAGAACAGTGCACCTAATGTTGACGAAGAAAATGTAAGTCACTATTTCGGATAGACACAAAGGGTTAGAGGGACACATGGTTGGCCGTTCTGAAGCCAGTAACAGTATTCGGGATTGGTCGTTTTGGGGTAAAATGTTCTACCAAAAAACTAACAAAGTAGAGTTGTGCAGGTCGGCTGAGATTTTGTCGTACACACACCAATGTGTATGTAATGAATAGAATTATCTTTGCCATAAGAGAATATCATAGGACTTCAGAAGTATGTTGACATCTCATGGCTTAGTCGCATGAATTTTGGTTACCGGTCACTGAGCTGTAAGTAAATAATGGCTGCATGACAGTAAAAATATACATAGATGCATGGGTTGTTCTCTTTAGACATACTACACAGACATCATTGCACGTTTTCATTGAGCAAAGTCGGTAATTGTCGCCTGCTTGGCTGGGGTCCTCGTGGTCACTCAAACCGCTGGTTACTAATGCCATCCGAGATGACAGTATGCTGTGGTCAATGGCATACATGCATTAATACCATTTTCAGTTCCCCAGCTTAGTTTTCTTTCATTAATTTTTTACCCTCTTAGTAACTTTTCCCTGTAGAATATTTCACACCACTGTTGAGATGAGCGGCAGCCTGAGTCACGGTAAATTCAGGTCAGGCTCATGACCTCAATGATGACGACAATGATGATCATTGCACGTGGACCTAGCATGAGCAATGACGTTCGTCCTTCTGATGGGGTAAGCCTTTCTGAGGCGAACAAAGCTCGCGATCAATGAGAGTGATAGCCCGGAAAGTTACCACTACACTACGGCGAAACAGAAAATGACACACTGAATTGTAACGCTTGAAATTTACATTAAGGTCTGTGATCAAACGGACAAACGAACGCTTTTTTAACCAACCACTGTTTCGTGATCTCAGTGTTATTGACGAAATGACTATCTCTGAGAATGTGCCGGTTAGAAAAGACCATCAGAAAGGTTGGCTACGGTATGGGATTTTCTTTTCGTTTTTCCTGCCCAACTAATTTCGCGCAGTATTGATCTCGTGATATGCATCTGCACGCCAACGTCGGGGTTTTAGTCTTCGATAAGCCTACCGAAAGCATAAATTGTGTCCAAATTTGTGCAAACTTCGAGAACTATCTGTTTTGTCCAGTTAGTTTCGGTTGCTGTTAAAACATGGATTGATCTAGGACTCCAGCGTTGCCCCACTTCGTGATAGGTTATTCTTACAGCCCGTACACTATCGTTAACTAATACTTGTAAAACCCTTCCCTGATTGTCCTATAGCTTGCACCCAGGTATGTCATAACATGTATAAAGTTAACGATCGGTGAGATTTTAGCGTATCATCTGGAATATTAACCAAATGCCATTTTTTCACATTTCGACTGGCTCGGTACAACACGGATTTGTATGGTGTGACTTCCAAAAGTTGACGTCCACTGTGTGTACATAAGTCTGTGAACTCCATTAGTGAAGGCTAGTGGACAGAATCACCAACCAGCCGTATACTCTAATTTTATCGATTCAGCTACCTACCAGATGCAGGTATGGGGACAGAACCATGGCAGACGCGGTGCCTGCCATTCACATTTTCATATACCTGTAGGCTTCCTTCGGCTTCGGTCACCATGAAAATTTAGTCAGGTTGCAGGTGCCGCTATCCAAGACTCCGTTTTAGATTTTTAAACATATCTTACTTGGTTAAATTTTATCACCGTATTACAGTATTTAATACGCAGCTCAACACCGATTCATACTTTGGTATCCAGTTCGTAATGTTTGTCTTCATTAAAACATCTACGAAATGCATCACGCATATGGAGGAGGCTTGACTCCAACAGCTCTTATGTTTGTGCTCAATACGATTTTTCTGAATAACCGCCTTCCTATCTATCATTATGATTTGTCATGTGCTGTCCACTTGATATTTGGTATGCACGACGCTCTTGGTCATTATTGTTCGAAATGAGAAGACATCAAAAATGGAAAGAAGAATCACACACGATTAACAACGAATTAACGACAAAGACCCAACGAGTTTTATCCACCCTGAACTTTACAAACACAACCAATCCTGTTTTTATGTGCCTTTTGATAGTTAGGATTGTTATGATATTTCGAAAACATTAAAACAACTCAGCGATGTGACTGATCAATTTTGATCCACAATTCTATCCCCGGAGTTGAACTTTTCACTTGTAGTTGATGCTTGTCTGAATCACTATCTGACTCCGCTACATTCCCTAAGTAACCTCTAAACTTTGAATCCTTAGGGTTAGTGGACCAGAGAGGTAGCAGTTTGTTTTTACATGACCAGATAAATGTTTCATTTAATTTCTAAAATAGCGCATTCCCAATTTCTGGTGTACCGATCGACATTTTCATTTTTCTTTCATTTGCTTTGAAGACAACTGGTTTGTCTTCATTTCCATTATCTAAGGGGCCGCACTTCAGCGTTGTCGATTAGTTGCATGCTCTTAAAACTTCAGTAAATGTTCTGACAACTCGTCACTCACAAAGTTGTCAGTAGAGATATCTCTTAGCGGTTGAAGGAATTCAGTAATCCCAACAGACACCTCGTTCACGTCTCAGCCTCTCTTCTTAACTCATACGGTCTACGCCTTTCTCGACTGCATGATGTCAACGTTGTAATCTGTTTATTGGATTACAGTAATAGGGCCAATAATCTTGAGTGTGAACGTTCATCACTGTACCCTAACGCTTGCAACGCCGACCGTATATATTTTACCTGGCTGTAAGATTACTTCTTGAATCGTAAACAGGTTGTGTTCTTCACCAATCGAGTGAGTACGTTGACACAATACAGCGGTTGTGTCCTGTTAGATGCTGTGCTTGCCTCATTAACTACCCTGTCCGGACAGTCTTGATACGCCGCACTGTAATAGCTCAACTTGTTATAATTACGGTAGATAATGAACTACTTCGAGTCCTAGGCTAAACTGGGTGAGGTATAAGTAGACGATTAAGAGATTGGGATCTAGCAGTAGTTTAGTCTCAAATACAAGCATACTATGAATAACGGCAGGCAAACTAGTTTGCTCGGGGAATGTGAAACAGTACTGTACAAATCTCAGTAATTTCGCCTGGTTATTGTGTCAAGCAGAACTTACCAGTGTGGTACGTATCAAATCCACGATATCAGGGTAGTCAGGACGCTATTTGTTGGCGTTATGTTTATATCAATATACATAAAATTATAGCGCAGCGTTGTCCATAGACGGCGATTCTGGAATATGGAATTGTCGTGTGAACTACATACACACGTTTTGACCAGAACATACAGATAACGTTGTCTCAGAAGGCTTATAAAATCAATCGAACTCAGCCTACAAATTATTGATTGTTTCGCATAATGCGTATGGTTTCCATTTCTCACACAGTTCATTTCTCAACCCTGAAAAATATCAGGATAGATTGTTTTCTTTGTTAACATTTATAAATCCATTTCTCTTACAAGTTGCGTGTCTCTTCACGTAAAAGAAGGCAACCCACTTCAATCTGATTAGGTAAAATTTGTAAAATATTCTTCCGGTTTTCGATTCAGAGGGATCAAAATGCGGTTTCTGTATTCATCAAAATTAGATGTCCAAAGTTTTCTGGAAACCAGTTAAGTGCATTGTTGACTTCATAGATGTTTGTTGTAAATTCCGTTATTCTTGCACACTGGCTATACTACTCACTTGTTATTAACTTTGTCGGTGTTTCTTGTAATGCACTTGAAGTTCTAACCGATATACACACGCACCGTCCATTAAAAGATAACAGTATTAAACGTTCATCTTCGTCTCGTTCTATTCTAGCATAATATCTCCATACTTTCTAGGAATTTTCAAACAAAATTATATATTATCTTTCGCAGTTATCTCATTTTGAATGAAATCTGTCCTCAACGCATTTGCTTATTTCGCTCTGATACAATAGAGTGTTTTATACATTTCTCACTTTGTTAGACATTTATACGAAGAAACTATATTCCTAATGGGTTATCCTCCTGTTTTAACGCCTGATCTTTTTCGTATTCGTGAACAGACTTTCTTTCAATGAAATTCATTTTGAAAATCTTCCAATGGCTGATTGGGCTGTTTAAATCTACGGGCTGTGATGTCGAATTTTTATCACTCTTTTGTGATTGGATCGGTGACGGTTTCATCCGATTAATCCGTTGAACTTGGCCAAGTTCGCCGAATATTTCTGTTCCTATTGTTCATCTGGACGCAAGTATTGATAGATTGGAGACAGAACTTCGCAATTCAATTACTATGGTATACCACTTTCATTCAGTTGATGAACATTCTGAATGATTAAGTTGCTACGGAAGTTTTGTTCCACGTCTCTCTTTCGATTCGGTAAGGAGAGGAGAAGATCACAAAAACACAGTAGCTGATACCAAATGTTCTGTTGTATGACATGCATTTTGAAACGATGTTAGATAAAGACATATCTACTTGATGTTTAGGAAAATGTGGTAAATCTCCATGGCAATGTGCAGCGTTGTCTCCGACACGTCACTGGTCGGTGAAGGAGTATTCCGTATATGACATAATGAAGTATCATTGTGTCGTGTCCAGTACTGTTTTCTGATTGTAACACCTTGCTCCCAATATGTTCTATTTAAAACCGAGAATTTTTCCCAATTCGTGTGAGTATTCGGATAAACAACACTAAAACTTGGACACAGAACAAAAAAGTCGTCTAGTCAGCCCAGTTCATCGTGCAAAATAGACCATTTTCTGTCGTGTGAAACTACTCAACAATTCCCGGTGATATCCGCACGTAGTATATATGTACGGACGACAGGGAAGTACGGTGTGTACAAAAGCTGGTCCATTTTTAGAACATACTCTTTCCTTCTGACGTTACAGAACAATCGTTTGTGAGATTACACAAAATAACCGTTCAACACCGAACGTTGCTTCCTAATTCGGATTACATGTCAATATTTTCAGCCTAGGTTACATCAAACGGCACAGTGCGTAACGGCTGATGGAGATTGTGCTCCCGTAAACAGGTACATAGGAAAGTCGGGTACGAGTAAGTATGGCCAGTGGTGAGAAAGTAGGAGTAGTACATCACTCCTACAATTCATCCCATGAGTTATCATCAGTAGTACACTAGAGAAAAATACAGTCAGCGTCATCCTATTCCAGGGACATAAAAAGATTATCACTCTGTAAGTCAGAATGCTATTAAAATGAGCTGGGGAATTAGTAATGGTTCTCAAAGCACCCGGTCACATTGCAGTGAGTGGATGATGTACCTCTAATGGGCTAAAAGAATGCGCCGTAGTATTGGTATAACTTTTAAGCTACCCTGTTCCTCATTGTTCTACCGAGCACTCGTGAACTGACGATTGGGACCCATCAGTGCGAGTACTTCAGGGTTACCACCCATAGTGTGTGACTAGACTGCACAGTAAGCTTACAAAAAGATTGTTGTTTAAACATATGAGTCACCTTAAGAGTACTAATTCAGGCCATCAACTTTTTTTTTTACCGTCATTCGTGTTCTTTCGTTAGAATGCTCGCTTACGTGGTGTATTTCTCTATCTTTTTATGAGAAGAGATTCTGGACAATTCGCGTCTATCTGTGAGACTATGCTGTCATTTCCAACAAAGTTAACAAATCCAAACTTCTGCAGCTTGTTCAAGATCACCGTATGCACCTGTCATATTAACGTTTGGTTGTCACTAATCGTAATCAACTCGTCCACCATGAAATTTTTTTGCTGAGTTCTGGGCCTTTCAGGGCATCACGATGTCAAAATTTCTCCTCAACAAACAGACACTTTCAATGCCTGATCCCCGCTACACCACTGTTCTTAAATTCACCGACGATGTAGTATATGAGGCCCAGCATTCCCGAGTTTCAACGGATGCAAGCTCACTAGAAAATCCATGAGAATGCACCAGCTGCGATCAATTTCGAGTGATAGTGAATTTGTATAGAGCCCAAATCTACTAACACCTGCAAGTTATCTAAAACTATTTCTTTATCGATCAATTATTTTGTATTTGCGGACGTTTCATTTTCGCTATTTAAAGACATTCAATATCTCTAACTATCGAGCATGTCTAGGAAATAGCTAATTATAACCCGCTCTTTTACAGTCAAGTAATCAGTGAGTACATGGTTAGAAAAATGAATAATTTGCTGCTGAAAAATTACCCTACAGCAAACAACTGGTTTATCGGCTGAACTTAATCTGACCTCATGAGGTTTTGAAAATCAGCCTGCAGAAATATCTCTTAATAGTGACAAAGTGCGTGACAAAATATACGCGAAAACCATGCCGAATTCTGGCGTTTTGTTTAAAGAGAATTGAACAAAAGTGAATGCGGAACGAGAATGTTCGGAATTGGCTGGCGGTTGTTGGTGGTTCTCAAGGTTACAGATGACACTTAACTGGATTCTAGGTGATGGGGACAGCGACAGGATCTCTGAAATTGGGACTTGCTGGCATAGCAGACTAACTCATGAGGATTTTTTCTTTGCTTAAAAGCTTGCGTGACTGTGACCGTATTGTTATTTTCCGAGGTACAATGGCAGTATATATTGTGGTAATGAGGACTGATCAGTGTGAAAATGAAAGTACTCCTCAACAGAATCATACAGTCACTGTTCATACTTCGCATAAAAAACAAGGGTGCATTTTAACAGATGCAACACAAAATTGTATTTTTGATTTCCATTCACTTACAAAAAGTGAGCTGGAAGAGTCGTTAAGCAGACCCACACACTGGCATAGCTACCATTATGGAATGTCTACGCCCCACAAGAATCATCTTCTATCGTACCCTCGAGAGAGAGAGAGGTCTGCTGTTTTAAGCAAGCTAGTCAGTACAACCTAACGGGGAAAACCTGGTCACTGAACTGTTGACGGCTGCCAGCCAGCCAGATATTGTTCTGTTTTTGGAGAACACGCTACACTTTGGATCGTGGATGAACTGTAATAATGGTTATACAGCATGCTTGTTGTGACGTCATCCGAAGGGAAGGGGCAATGCGCTGGTGTTTCAAAAACTAAAAGCGAAATCAAATCTAAGGCCTGAAAGAAGATGAACTCTTACAGAAGTGATACTCGATTCGAATATCTTTCCATCTACAGTTTCATCTTGTTGTGCACTAATTTTTCGTCTATCCAGTTGATCGTTTTTTGTGCAACCCTACATACGTGAGGGTTGGTGTCATCTTCACAAATGAGACGTGCCCGTGTAGCACGCACGTTTTGTCTGGAACGCCAATGGGAACGTAAACTTGCCCCTGGCTCCATTCGATTTGATTTGTCACATGACCATCCTGGTGGGTCAAATGATCCGTAGGCTGCATACGTTTGTGTTGTAAGTTCAGCCGACAGCTTGGGTGTGTAGTAGTTTTTAACTCGCACAGACTTCCGTCCTTCTCTATGGTTGCACTCTTTTCTATGAATCCTATTTTCTGAACTCGCCTATGTTTTTTATTGTTAACAAAAGCGTCAGTCGAAGCGGTTGTCTGGATTGGAAACCGAAGACATGTGAGTGATATGTTTGTTGATGTACTAATTGGTTCGTCATTGCGTGAATTAACTTATAACCGATGCAAATTGATAAGCAACCATGAGCGGTAAGCAAGCGTTAGCTAGTATACTGATTTCTTCGATTCCTTTGAAAGGAATCTGCGAATCTTCAGCAGTTGAAGAGGTTTAATCAACCAACTGAGTATGTTGACGATAACAATTTCGAGACGGCAATTCGACATGACCAAGAGGTCAAAACCTTCCTTGGTGTAACGGAATACGCACTTAACATGTGCTTTGGTTAGATGTCGTCGAAGTGACCCTAATCCGTTAAGTTGACATTTAGATTGCTATCTGAGTCCACGACCTTAAATGAAAGTAATCAATAACTCACTCGTGATGCACATAACGTCAATGTAACAGCGTGTTGCAGAGTAAGTTCATTCATTCATGTTAGAGCGATCTAAATGTTTGAACACGGTTAGCATGCACAATCTCTGTTCAGTATCAAATGCACGGTTCTCATTCGGAACAACACCGTATCCGCTCAAAACGGCTAAGTGTGCGTGTGTGCGCACGTGGGGTTATCAGCTATTTTGATCATAAAAAAGAACCACGAAGGTTAGCTTGTGTGAACACGTATCGTTGCACACCCGATGTGATCTTAGGTTTACAAGAAAACAGATATCTGTGAATTCGTATATAAATGCTTGTAATAGTCTCATTTTCGTTGGTACTACGTCTGAACTTGACAGTAAAACGGTCAGGCGATCACTTTAGCTACTTTTAAGCTTTTGTATCTTTTTTTTGTGAACCAAACAATACCGATTTATACTGAGGGGTGTGTGAACAACGTTGCTTCGAATTTGGATCAGATTTAGTCCGTTCACACGTTGCAACGCGTTGTAGCTGCATACCCTCTAGAACAGCCAAACAAGCAACCCGGTTCACTTTCATATAAAAGAAGTTGAAGAATATGTTTCACAGAAATTCATTATCAGATTTTCGTTCTCCCAAAGGCCCAATGATACCTGTTGCCTAGACCAACAGAGCAATTCGATAGAAACTGTACAAACTACAGGCTATCAGTTCAACCCAACCTACAAGTATAACGAGTTGAACATTGTTACTGTTGTCTCAGTTTCAACGGCATGAGTGTTAATGGATTTGAAGTTGGGGGGGGGACAATAGTGCTTGACGGCTTGCATTGACTGTTTGGCTGAACGTGCCACAAGATGATACGGTCGACTCGTGATAACGTCAGATCTCACGGCGTTGCGCTCAGCCCGTCTTGACGCTTTGTTGACTAAATGGAAAAACGGTTCGGAGTTCATATCGTGTTTCACGTCTGCCAGATGTTGCACATTATTAAAGTTGCGAATTTCCCATCGCTATTCCTAGACCATATGAATGACGTTCTTTTATCAGTTCACAAACCTGCTTCACTGTTTTCAAATTATTTCGGTGTACAGCAGCAGAACGATCAAACCAAATTGTGAACGTGTACGAACGGGTAGTGTGAGGGTAATCATGATACTGCCACTGAAAAGTTTGTGTGGAATTTTCCACAGTCTACATTTGAAAAAGTCCACCAGCGAATCACCCTTCAGACAGCAGGGTGACAGATGTGGAGTTCCCCACCATTCGGACCACCAGATTCTGAATTTTTCCTTTTGTCATGTTCTTTGCAACATACCTCTCTTCTGATGTTGTCTTGCCCTAGAAAGCTAGCGATACGTGCAAAATCCTCTTCGAAGATGTTTTCCGGGTGAGCTTTCTTTTTTGTATTACCAAGACAATGGGCATGAATTCTCTTGTCTCAAAGAAAAAAAGGCATTGGCATGTGAATATTGGCTGCTTGCAAATACATCACCTCAAATTCACCTGGCAAAATCAGCATCAAGAAAATGAAACACACCATCAATTTATGCTTCCTACTTGAACCGTATGGAAGACGTAACTGCAGTAACGATCGAATGAGAGGAACATTTATGTCCCCAGAACAGAGATTTTTTTATTCAATACACCAACTCGTCACGAAGATAGGCCCCGCTGAGATGAAATACACGCGATCACTGACACAATTTTCCACCACACTTATCACTCGTTAAGAGTTATTCTTTCACCTGGTTCACGCAGGAAAACTGGCTTGGGTTACATCAACTGGTTCATTTAACCTGTAAAAAACACCGCGTGCGTTCGGATGTGTCCAGTCTAGAAGCAACTTGCAGGAGCAACATTGTCAGCTCAGAAAATTGAGTGTAAACTCGGGTAACGTGCTAAGAACACCAGGTTTTCAGGTAGCACGGTCATCAGAATCACTATGTTAGGGTAGAGGTACGTTCAGCCACTCGGTCGATGGTAATCTGTTATTTGTTACACGCTGAAGTACACGTGTAATGTTTGACAGATTGTGGTTGCGCTTCTTGCTAAATCATTTTTTCTTCTTTAATCTTTCACAATCTGAACCTTCGAGAGTAAAAACATCTAACTATTTCTGTACACTTCCCAAAACCGTCCAAAAGCGTTTCAGGTGTACACAGGACGCGACGCCTACATTAATTATGTACACTTTGTCAGTGCACTAATTTCGATGTTCGTGTAATGTATGTTGAACAAAAGAAGCAACCTGGAAGGTTTTGGAATCACTAGTATAGATAACTGACTCTCGAGAAATACCTGTTATTCTCTGGGTTATTCAATGTCACAAGGACACAAAGATTCGACTGACTTGAGGTGATATTCTGTAGGCAGTGAAACGAAAAAGAGAAGGAACGCAACGATAGTAAACTTATCGATAAGATAACATTCGTTTGCTCTACTATAATATTAATAAGTTAGGTTACATTTGGTAAGTTTGACCCGCTGACTGCTTTTTGTATGCTTTTGGTAGACGTTTGTTGCAATGTTGCTGCCGCCATTTCAACAGGTTGTCTTGTGCGCCCGAAATTCTGCAATGCACTGTTCTTCCACGATTAAGCGACTGTCTTGTTCAAAGCAAGCGTACCAATTCGGTACATTCATATACACTGTGAATGTGTCCGTACCATCCCCTCGAGTGACGTTGTAATTATTGGAGGTGTGGATATGCAATCAGCCGGCACTATCAATCGTTAGTGTATAGTGATCAGCACTGACGAAAGTGAACAGCCAGTCACTAACCTGTTGCAGAATGGGTTGTCATCCTAAGTACATGGTATCAAATGCTTTGCTATCAGTAGCGTTTGTCCATACGGTACATTTGTGGACAATGAACTTCTGGTAGTCCGTAGTGACACCGATTCAGACCATGCCACTACTCCTCTCCTGAGTTAGCGTTCGGAGACTTGAAATGGTTATTAACTTTTTGCTGTCATTATGAAGCCGATAACTTTACGGTACACACATATGCACAGTGCGCAGATTACTTTCAGTGATATTCAGTTTTATAATAGCTTGGTCAGTCCATCGGTATGTCTGGTGGAGTAGGTCAAGCTAACGTGTGGACCCCTTTACAAGCGTGAGGTAGAAACAGTAGTTAAAAAGCCGAATGAGATCAAATGAAACTCCACGTCAAATATTACAAAGTTCCAAACATGATCTGGTAGGAAGACAGATGTAGCTACATGTAAAGAAAGATTTTCAAATGTGTTGGTGTCTGCCTTCCATTCCGTAGTTTATATTCAGGGGGAAAACAGCCCTAAGCTATCAAGTGGCCATCATTGTATGTTTCTATGCAACACCTTTCTTCTCGCATATTATACCAGTGAATCGTCCGGTTGTCACGACGTTCCAAACTATTTCTTTATACCGCTGAAGATGAAATTATACCAACTGTCACTCTAGGTAAGGGTAATTTTCACGTTTCAGATATAGTGTGTGTTTCGGTTTGTGAGGGTAGCCACATTCGTCATCGACCAGCATGTAAACGTTACACATCAAATCACGTGACGAACTAATAGTCAATTTTATTGGACAGCGTGAACGTCGATAACACTAATTATTTCAGTGTTATTTTTGCATTTCTGTTTCCTGATGTTCAAGAAAAGCAACACCTAGGGCAAAATACCGGTTCTCGCATAATTATTTCGTGTAGCTGTGATCCCCTTGGTTAAATGAGCTAATAGCTGGTTTACAGTTTACCCTATTCGCAGTCACGACTTTCTGCTTGCCGTCTTCTATTACTGAGATCCCTTTTTGTTCTTCAGTTCGGTCATTGCTCACAGTCCTTCAGGTGCAATGAAAAGAACTAGTCAGCAGTTGGAAATTGACTTAGAAACACATACCTGTTATCATCGTCATACCGATCTAAAAACTCAAGTACAACTTAGGGAAACTCTCACAAAATTAAACTAAATGGAATCGAATATTTGACAACCAAGTAATTGGTCTGGTCATTGTACCACCATAGTGTGCGTGTTGTTGATAAGGCCAGGTAGCATAACGGCAGCTGACAAGGAAAAACTTAACTAGAATTCTGATAAGACAAATGAGTGTGAGGCCTAATGCAATTTTTGTGGCTGCATTTGTGAACGATGATGTATAAACAGAACTTCACCGAATATGGTTCTCCCGTTACGTAAGCACCACATCAACGAAACAATTTCCAATATCGAAAGCCACCGTGATGTGCAGAATTAGGGACTTCGAATAGCCCTAGAAATCGTACTTGAATTGAAACCTCCCACGCAAGTAATAAGGCGAAGACCTGGTACTGGCAGCAGTAAGCAATTCTTATTCATGGATTGAGACAGAATTTATTGATGTACAACAGTATTAGAGAAATCACAGCCTGTCATTGGCTGATCTCATTAGCACATGCAACATCATAAACTGTATGTTAATTGGTGGAATACGGAACAGATGAATTGACGAATAACGGAAGGCACAACACTAAGACCGTTCGTCCAATCCTGATGTTGTATCATTAACGCGATATTTGGATTGGCCGTCTGTCAGATCTTCTGTTGTGTCGGGGTTTGGATAATCGGTGAATCGAGATTTCCATCACAACCTTCCCCTCTTCTAGAAGCCTCCGCATTCATATTTGCCAATCGTTCTGATCTTCTCGGGGCATCGAACTCTTGCAGCACAGGGTGTTCTGCTTCCTCCATGGCCACTTTTTCAGTGCTTCGAAACTGGATTTGGTCAGTGTGTCTCCGATGAATGGTGGCATCGTGCAGGTCAGTAATTTCTACCATTGTGCTGCCTAGCTGGCGAGTGATCAATCCTTTGGCAGGTCGCAAATCGTTTCCACGAAAATATATCACATCCGTTGAATCTACACACTGAAGTGATGCTCTTAGTCGCCTTGATTTAAATAGCACCGCTGGGCTCTCCTTCGTTGTGCAATGGGCTGCGTTCCTGTACTGAAGCAGAAAGTTATCGAGAAACACATCCAGTTCAGCAAATGTTTTAGGATTAGTGGAACTCACGGCACTTTTGAGCGTTTTCACCAGATTTTCCGCGGCCCCGTTTGAACATGGATGTCGAGGCGCCGTTCGCAAGTGACGACACCCGATGCTGTCAAGCCACTGTTTCATTTCAGCGGAACAAAATTGTGACCCGTTGTCTGTCACCAACACCTGCGGAATGCCTTCGCGACTGAAACATTTACGAAATGCTTGCATGGTAAATGCCGTGGAAGGTGAGGTTGTAATAAATACTTCTGGCCACCGTGAGTATGAATCAATTAACACCAGAATGTGATAGTTACCGATAAGTGGTCCACAATAGTCTGCGTGCACCCGTTGCCATGGTACGTAGCTGTCCGGCCAAGGTGTCCAATTCTTCGGCCTTGTCTTTATTTTGTGGAGGCAGGAGTGGCAGTTCATTGCAATGCTCTTGATATCCGAGTTTATCTCCGGCCACCAACACGTCTGTCGAGCCAGGGATTTCATTTTCTCCACGCCCAGATGACCTTTATGCAAGTCGTCTAATACCGCCTTTCGTAGCGGTGGTGGAATGACCAATTGATCTCTCCGACACAGCACACCATCAGGTTGTATTGACAACTCCTCTCGGTTCTGGAATAATACTGGGTGTTTCTTCCTAATATTTGACGACCAACCCTTGGTCATCGCGGTAATTACCGTGCCATAATAGTTTTTAGTTGTCTTGATCAAGTCCTCTCGGCTTATTGGAATAGCTGGCGAAGCAAGCAAACAAGCTTCAGCGGCTGAAAAACTGGAATACCGTGATAAAAAATCCGCCTGAGGAATCTGTTTACCAGGACGATGAACGATTTCATAGTCGTATGCTGCTAGAACTAGACTCCATCGCTGTATCATTGCCGCTGATGATTTGGCAATTGATTTGTGGGGGTCAAATAAATACTGTAGAGCTTGGTGATCAGTAACAATCTTGAATCTAATACCGAACAAATATTTATGCAGCCTCCTGACAGCCCAGTAGACTGCTAACGCCTCCTTTTGTGTTTGTGAATATCCTTGCTCAGCCTTATTCAACAAACGTGATATGCAAATGATCGGATATCCCTCCTGTTCCAACACAGCACCAATGCCAACATTGGATGCATCTGTGATCAGCGTAGTAACTTTAGACATAGTAAATGGGGCTAACATCGGCCTTTTAATCACAACTCGTATTAATTCTCGCAGAAGAATTTCGTCCTTTTGAGTCCAAGACCATGTTTCTGCTGACTGAACCGCAAATAATGGTTGTGCTTTCGTCGAAAAGTTTGGGATAAAACGAGAATAATACTGCAAACATCCCATTATTGATCGCAGCTCATCTTGGTCTCTTGGCGATGTAACGGTAACCAAGGCTTTGTACCGGTCAGGGTCCGGCCTGTATCCTTTATCACATATGGTAAAACCAAGAAAACTCAGCTCTCGCACTTGGAACACGCACTTAGAAGGCTTTATGGCTATGTTCTTATCTCTGAATCGTTCCAGAAGTGAAAGCAACCTCTTATCATGCTCCTTTGCACTGTCGGCGTATATGATTACATCATCTTGATACGCGCGTACTCCTGGTAAATCGGCAATTACTTCATCAATCGCAGCCTGGAATATCCCAGCTGATACGTGTAATCCAAACGGTAAAAAATTGTACTGAAATAATCCCCAAGGGGTGTTAATCGTAGTGATCGCCTTAGAATCATACTCCAATGGAATTTGTAAGTATGCGTTTGTCAGGTCAATTTTAGAAAACACTTTGCTACCGTGCAGGGCTTTCATGAAATCCTCCGGCTCCTCAGTTGTTGCTGCGCCCTTTTTCAGTCTTGGATTCAGCGTTAATCTATAGTCACCACATATCCTAGGTGATTTTCCATCTTCTTTCATAACCACAACGATTGGTGTGGCCCATGCTGATGAGTTAACCTGCGAGATTATGCCGTCTTCCTTCAATCTGTTGAGAGCATTATGCACATGTTCTCTCATTCCATAAGGTATTATTCGGCGCTTTAGAAAAACCGGGTCTCCTTGCACCTCCAGTTTTGCTGGCTCTACTTTCATCCCTCCTGTAAGTTGTGAACACTGAACTATCAGGTTGCGTAACTGGGCTTGGTACTCTTCACTTGGACCATTTTTGTAATTAGTATTTAGTGAAAGAGCACAATTGAGCTGTTTTAAAGCTTTTAATCCCAGAATAGCTGGACTTCCTTCCGACACCAAGAAACGCAGTGGAATCAGCTCATTATCATTACCTACAATCATTACATCAGCTTCACCTAGCAGAGCTAACCGATGACCAGTAACTCCGCGTATTTCCATCGTTGTTGGTCTCAGTTGAGCATCAGGGGCCATGCGATCTAGTAGCGGTTTGGAAATAATGGATTCGCTACTTCCTGTGTCCACAATGAAATCATACTTACATCCCGACTTGAACTTGAGGCATCTATGAATGAATTGTTCAGCTCTAGACTTCATTTGCAATGAATAAACAGCAGTGGACGGTTCTATAGTACTTGTCTCTCTAACTTGACTCAGGTGACATTTCTGACTTCTACATACTTTCTTAATATGACCAGATTTACCGCATGAATGGCATATAGCATTACGAAATCGGCAAGATGATCGTAAGTGTAACTCACCGCACGAGAAACACTTGTTAAATTTCTTTGAACCGGGATTGATGATGGGTGCATAAGAAGGCCTGTTCACTGGTTGACTTCGGGTGGCAGTATGCGCTTTGGTCTTCTGAAATAATGTCACGTTCGAATCAGCTGTAGCGGCATTGACGTCATCCTTCTGCTCGCAGATGTCTCGGGCCTCTTGGAAAGTCACATCTTGTTTGACCAGCAATCTACGCTGAAGATCAGTGTCATTGACGTCAGCAATCAATCGATCACGTAGATGCTCCTCCAGCTTGTCACCGAAGTTACAACGGGCAGCTTGTTTTTGCAATTGTAGAATGAACTCACGGAAGCTCGTGCTTGTTGAACGCACTAATGAATTGAACTTCGCCCGTTCTGTGGCCTGGAAATTGACTGGGAGCACGTGTTTTAACAGCAGTTTCTTTAGTTCGTCGAACGGCAACGAGGCTGGGGCATTCGGATAAGCCAGATTCTTCAGTAACGAATACAGTTCACGACCACCAGCGGTAACGAAGAAAGCTGATTGGTTTTCCTTCTTCACATCACGACGAATGCTGCACCACAGTTCAAATCGTTCGACCCATTCCTCGAGTTCACTCGCACCGGCATGAAGATTTAATTGTTCAATTGCAGGCAGTTCCATTCCGCGACGCCAATTTGTGATGCTCAGAATTAGGGACTTCGAATAGCCCTAGAAATCGTACTTGAATTGAAACCTCCCACGCAAGTAATAAGGCGAAGACCTGGTACTGGCAGCAGTAAGCAATTCTTATTCATGGATTGAGACAGAATTTATTGATGTACAACAGTATTAGAGAAATCACAGCCTGTCATTGGCTGATCTCATTAGCACATGCAACATCATAAACTGTATGTTAATTGGTGGAATACGGAACAGATGAATTGACGAATAACGGAAGGCACAACACTAAGACCGTTTGTCCAATCCTGATGTTGTATCATTAACGCGATATTTGGATTGGCCGTCTGTCAGATCTTCTGTGGTGTCGGGGTTTGGATAATTGGTGAATTGAGATTTCTATCACAGCCTCGCAGTGTCACTAATCCATGACGTCACAAACTAATGGCAGCAACACGCCCACTATGGTGCTATGATGATCAGACTAATGACATCGTTGATAAATATTTGATGTCAACTAATTTGAACTAGTCAATAAGTGAGTAGCATGCCATTGCACCTGGAAATCCAGGTGTATCATGGAGTTTCCTTACGAACAACAGGCGACATTCGACATACCGTCGTGTGGTACCAAACGCTGAACCTTCATCATAGTGAGCTCTCACATACAAACGAAGATTGTCTGAAGACACGATTGGATCGTTCTTGATCCAATCCAGTAGTTTTTTCTTTTTCAGCCCATATGCACAGCCTGAGATCATTTAGTTTTAATGTGCAGCTTAACAAGTCGGCATGTAACCAACTACAGACAATTTCTTAATTGGCCTCATTCATTTTGGCCGACGTTTATCGGTCTACGCTTCACTATTCACATGCGACTCTCAACCGGTTACTTTGGTGGCTTTTGAGCGTTGTTGTGAAGAAAAGACACTGGAATAAACTGAGTAGGAGTAAGTTATAGCCGTGTTTGCCTTCTTATCATGTACGTGCTTGTTTGCGTCAGTAGTGTATACTTGCGCACTGTCCGCGAGTTGAACTCAGACCCCGAATTCACGAGACAGCCATGTTGACCACTGTGCCCTTGACCTCACATTATGAACGATCGAATTATAACACACAGTCGAACAGCCACATTGGCCGCTAAAAAACGCTTGAATTGCCCGATTTCTACTGGAGACGGAGTGAGTCATGCTGATTCTAATAGATGGATTCACGGCCAGAATTTCTCCTTAAAGTGAGACAGCAGAAATCACCAAACATGTCAAGTAACGTTCCGTCTAATCGTGAACAGTACAGGAATTTGTTTACTATGAGTTGAACATCACTCCCGGCTTACCACGACTCACGTACCACAAGAGATTTATCCAGGCAGAGTCTAAACCTCGGCCGAGATAAGGACATGCACCGCTGAAGAGTTCTGTAGAGAACGATACTCGAGCAGTGCTTGTGTTCGGAAGAGGTTTGCTTAAAAGACAACGGTAATGGGGGAGTCACGGTCATCTGTGAATGATGTTTGATCCCTATTATCTGAATTCCCCTAATACTGTAGTGAGGAAGAGCGATCGCATTATACTACTGGCGCTGCTACTTAGTAGTGAGGCACGAGCATGTATTTGGATGATGAAGTAACGGGGTTGGGAAACATTGGAGGGCATTTTGACACGAAACGGTTTTCCATACATGAACTGAACATAGACAAACGCGACGCTCACGGATCATTGTTACATGCAAATGGGTGTATTTGTTTGTTGCAGTGTTGAAGCGTGCAGCCCATGTGTAGATTTACCGAATGAGTAATTTTTGCGCCATCCACGTTCATGGCTCACAACACCACTCACCAATAAACAGATTTTAAAAAAGTGCAGATGAAAGTGTGTAACAATCCTCGAACGACTAGTGGTTCATGGGTGCATTTACCATCACGTCATACCTGAAAAACCCAGAAGCGCAATAAAACTGGCGTGTGGCAGCCCACCTCAAAGAAGTCAACTACATGACTGGGTGTGAGTAGCGTCATGGCAACTGCATCAATTACAAAGGGAATGACATAAGAGATATACTATAAAAAATATTGATGACTAACATCATTTAACACTGGAACAGTCGGCTCATCATTAGAGAAATGTTGAGGCAGCAACAGCGACGTCATCTGTCAACCATATGAACGTGAGTTGTGTTACTCTGAAAACTCCCGCGCAGGTGTGAGTATCACGGCAGCATTCGCAATGGTAACAAACCGAATACCCCACTTGTCTCTAAACGCTGACGAATTTTATTGAGAGCATTTCCATTGCACGTATACGGTAAGCATAGCCCCATAGACTTCACCTTCACTCACATGTTGCCAAATTACCCTTTTTCACTAGAAACAATTGGTCCCTCAATGGTTCCGTCGTAATGTACTTTTTTTAGGAGAGCAGTGAACCATTTCCAAACCATTTGTCGCAAAGCGAATGTACTGATCTCAGTTCTGCCCAAGTCCAACGCGCTCGCCCGCACCACTGTTGTTCAGATTACCCGACCGTTCGAAACGAATTTCAACCAAACACTCACTACACAAACAAGCCGCAATAAATGACCTTTGTTCAAACGTCCCAAAATTGTGAACCACGCAGACCAGTAGACGCTACCTCGGTTGTTAACTTAGTTACACTGGTTTGAGGAGTATTGCAATAGGAATGTGTCCAACTAAGGTCAGATGAATGTGAAAAAACGACTGGATGAAACCATACATAATTTAAGTACACAATGTTGACAGAATGTACATAGAAGCATCAGAGCGGGCGAATACATCACAGAACAGAGCGTAGTAACAAAGTCAACAACAAGTTAACCGGATATGAAAGTAGAGCAAATAAGCGAGAAAGCAAATGAATGACAAGTTAAATTACTGGCGTAGCAAACAAGCAGCTTCGGACCGCGAAGCAAATCGATCAGTTATTCAAGCGTGGGTGGGCTATGATTAGCATAACTGAAAGAGAGAAACGAAAGTAAATTGACCAGGTAAACCGGATCGAAGAAGTTCTGGCAGGGGCAAAAATTGCAGGATAAACACACGCAAGCAGAGAGTTCAGACAAAAAGATATGGATAACATACTAATAATAAGATGTGAACTGGTCAAATGCAAAAGGATGAACACAAACAGAACCGAGCAAACCGGGCCTAGAAAATTGGTTCATGCACAATCGTCTCCACATGACTGCACACAATTCATTCGTTAGCGAGGAAAAATTAGGGCAAGGCAAGTGTTGGATAAACAGAGGAAACCATAATTCATAATAACACAGCACACGACAATTAATTTGCAAGAGGTTCTGTATATTGGTGGAGGGCACACGTGGTTCAGGGAGCCGATCGGCAGAAAAGTAGATGCATGGTGGAATGGACTCCGTTATATGAACTGAAACTGGAGCACCTCATCTTACAAGAAACATACTGTATCGGTCGATTATTTAGGATTCTGACAAGCTGGATGAAATGAGACACATAGTCCAGCCAAAACCCGAAATAAATGTAACTCAATCACCAGATGGGAAGCAACGTGCCCAAACTGTCGGTTTCGTTTACAATCAAACCCCCAACTGATGACAAATCTGTGCCAAAGCCATCTTGCATGTTAAAAAAACAACGGACTGACGCAGACAAAAATTACAATACTATTTACTTACAGAGCACTGACTTCCATCCACTGGGTAATGAGTTCGAGCCTCGGCTACTGTAAGAGATTCTGTGGCTGGGTACGAGTAACCTGACAACATCTGGCTCTCACGTAAATTTATGTTGCATCACAGAAACACATGGTGCAATGTAGAAGATGGAAACAACAACAATAACAGCTGGCAGTTTGAGCCATTTTTAGTGAGTTCAACTTCTGCGCTCTTCCTGGTCTGAATTAGTCACCTACATTGCTCGAGCTTGCTATTCACGAGTTGATCAATTTGTTGCCAAAAACACCAACACACCATTTAGATAAGCCATTACAACGGTTCAACGTTACGTTATCATTCTGCACCACTAAAGATCCAAGCTTAACAGATAAAAATCACATGTTCATACGTAATATGAATTATTGAATTATTGGAATACTTCCAGAGAAGGGTAACTTTCAGTTTCCTCTTAACATATTTCGGGAGAAAGAATCACAACCTCATTTACTGAGATGAGGCTGGGGACATTTAGAACCGTTGTAACTGACTGCGTAACCATCTGAAAAGATAGCGAAGTTTTAAGTTGAAAAAAGAAATCATTGGAACAAATGGCAAATAATTGTTCCGAAACTGAACACACGTAATGATGATGATGAAGAAGGGGGTCACGGCCGAACCAATGAGAAACTTCAGCAAATCATTACACACAAAACTACCAATCAATAGCCCGGTGACAAAATGATCATGATGGGTGTTGAAAAACAGTAGAAACAGATATTACAGAGAATTAAAAGCAAGTAGGTAACATACATGGAATGGCCAATCAATCGAGAAGAATCGTTGGCTCAGATGATCACAAAATAGTAGAATGAAAAAGAGAAGTGTATTCAGTGACTTCAAAGAGGCAATGAAACAAGGAAAATGATCAAACTGTGTATGCCTGGTAATTCGCTTCCGAACCAAGGGGCGTGTAAAATATGCGCGAATATCAAAAACGCTACACAGGCAGATGACAATGAACACGGAGCGCTCATGAACGCAAAGGAAGTCGTGTGTTAAATATGTAATGTAATAATGCATGAAATGTAATACAGAAAGGCGGCCACCGCGATTTGCAGCCGACGACAGAAAATCCTTCGGTAATAGTCAGGTTGTGAAAAAGCAATGCCAGGGAATTTCGATTGAAGCAAAGGGTTTGATAACGGCTGGATCAGTCGACTTTGAACTACGCACAGACAAACCAGAAGTAACTACCAATGTACACACACTTAATAACTAATAAATGGACAAAACCGCACCAGCTGCTCGTGTAAATTCAACGTGAGGCTAAAAAAGGAAAACTATTTCGCTGTAACCACACCAGACGTAAACGGATGATAGTTTCGAGGAGAAGGGGTTGATTAATAGATTTAACAGAGCTGGTGGGAGAGTAAGCTTGACCATAAGGACAAGATAAGGGAGTCACACTTCTGATCTCTCAAGCCAGCTTCACTTTGAATATTTCATGGTGAATGCGACACCAAGGTGTCTAAATATGCTTCAGAAGGTTGATCAAAATGATGTTGAGATTAAGTGTCAGATGGAGTCCACAAGTGGGTAAAACTGTGAAATCCTACTTTGCACAACCAATCTCAGTGTCAATGGTTCGATCAGCCCCAGTTGCGCATTTTCAGTTTAGGCCTGCTGTTGTTATTGCGAAGATTGCCGACAGCGCTTCCTTGATTAAACTCATAGTGGAGTCTCACTCAAAAATGCAGAGGATCTCGTGGATAATTGATGTAGCCGATAGTGGCAAACTAAAACACCAACAATCGACACAAACAAACCCGAACGAATAAAGTGAAGTGAAACTCCTTTCAAAGAGCCCCGTATCACATATAACAAAAACCAGTCAAAACACCGGCAAAGCGGACTATTGATTGTTTGAAGTTGTGGTGCTGTTTGTCCTTCGGGTTGATGGTTTACACTTAGGTTGCAGAGACTGAATGGGCAGTGTACTGAGCTATAAGATCGCTTTGCAGATTGCCATGAGTAGCGTTTCTGTACGCACAGAGCTCGATATCCTTGAGATGGTTTGAGCGTGGAAATACATATTTCACTCTTATGCTAGTCCATATCTCAGTAGTCGATTTGAATGTGAGAATTGTGATTCCAAAATCATGTCATTCGGATAAAGTTTAATTTAACTCTGATAGTTTGACGAATGGTTCAAAATGATGTGGAAGGGAAAGAATAGCACAAATGGATGTCACGGTCTTTGTATCCTTTCAAAATATTAGGTATAATTTACAAGAGATGGCACAATATTGTCAATACTAGTACACCACAGAATCTTCAGTGCACAAACTGATAAAGGGAACTACAGTTCCAGTCACTCTTATACCCAGATCCCTGTCACCAATTGTGAACTAGGAGTCTCGAAATAATGGACCGTAGTTAATGCTAACATCAAACTGCAATAAAAACTGTGATGCTACGAGGCAGAAGAAATCCCCCAGACGATTCCTTGTCTGTTCAGGCATGTTTGGCCCCAGGGTCGCAATTTGAGCTGAAAGTACGGGAACCGGATGGGGAACATCCAAACTGAACTGAGACGTGGCATGGACATTAAGTTGATGCGCTCACCAGTAGCCATAGTGATAAGGTGAACACAGAGTATTCTACAAGTTCTGATGACGACAGTTTCCTCGATCGAGCTAGAATATTCAGTAGTCACCTAACCAAATTTTGCTATATATAATTAATCTTATCAAGGATCGGGATATCTAACGGGCAAGCTCGGTTTGTACTCGGCACACCACTGGACGGTATCAGTCGACTGACTTAAATCCCACCCGTGTCACATCCCAGTCTCATCAGTGAGTGGTTGTGTGATCGCAGATGTTGATCTATGCGCAACTGTCGGTGTGTGCGGTTTTCAAATAGGTCCATCGAGTGTGGATTCCAGAAACAGGGTTTAATGGGAACGCGCCCACTGTTCTGAGTTCTTTCAAGAGGTCGGTTCGTACCAACTGAACACAGAAATTAAGTTTGCTTGGTATTATGTCAATAACATTTTAGAGTAAGCGAAACTAAAACCCGTGTGTCCACATAACCGGCGTAGATGCGGGACAAATGACCGTAGAGTATATTGAGTGATTCAAGTTGAATCAAAGTGAGGACCAGGGTACTACGGAAGACAGTTATCACATTATCACATAGACAAAATAAGTTTAGGTTTCTGTGTTGATTGTGCATACTGATTTTCACTCGGATAAGATAAATTTCTAACTGTGTATCTGAGGGATTTAACGCAATATGTTTGTGAACTGGACATGAGACGTCAGGAACGGGAGAGCTTGAGCATCAAGAATGCAACAAACCATAGACTTTAATCGTCATGACACATACTGTAGCGAGAAGGCGTCCAATAAAGCACAATCTTTATTGTCCANAACATATCTTACACGTATGTCAAACCAACATGAAGTTGAGCAGTGTCGCTGATCATCCTCAAAATGAATCGCATTGCATCGATCATTAGAGTAGATAACTACAAACGCAAATCGCCATGTGGACACGAAACACAAAGAGGACATGTCAATATACTTAGAATGGCAAATGTGAATAGTGAGTGAAGGGATTCGTATGATATCACGGACCAATTTGGGGACATGTTTAATGTTGGTTTGCATTGGCGTACACCTTCCGTAAGAGGTCGCGCCAAAGTGACGCCAATCCAGATAGATATAGCTAAGGTTTGGTTAGATCGCAAAATCAAACACAGACGAACGAAAGAAGCCTATCGGACTAGGAAAACGTGCTTATTCATACACGAAAGAACATGTCTCAAACTCAGGTGAACGACTTCGTAAAAAGTATGAATGGAACACCAAAGTTAACCGCCGTAAGTGACAATGTACTGAAGAATGAACAACATAAACTAATAGACTTGGGACAACATGAACGCAACAGATATGGTGTACACAGAGGGACCAATTCTGACACTGTGTTAAAAGTCTCCAAGGTACGTGGCTGGACCATACAAGTAGGAATGATGCAAATGGTAACGATTGTTACACTCGCTGTTTCCACGCCTAGGCTGGCAAATGATATAGGGACGTAAATACTATATTATATACATATGTATTATATTAGATTAGGCAATGAACAGCCCAAATAACAAACTCTAAAATGACCAAAACCGATTCAATTTCGTAGGGTTCCAGTGTTCTCGAAAGCTACTTCAGTATGGATGGTATGCAGAACCATACAGTGATGCCACTCACACAATGACTAAAGCTGGCTTTGGACAATGTCCTGTGATCAAGTATTTTCGGAGCTTGATTATGGCGAAGAAGGATTATTGTTACCACTGTGAACAATAAACTGGGACCATGAATAACTGTGACAACAGAGAAGCGCTCAAAGTGATATGTTAGATGATCGTGCGCTTTATATTGGATGTTTTAAGCACCACTGCCAGCAGTTCGGTCGTTTACATGAGAAAGAATGCCATCAAAAACCCAACATTGTGCGTCTTTAAATACCGAACGCACAAACTAAAGTCCTTCAAGGATGTGAACATGTTGTGCGGCCAGCCTTCACCAGACATACTAATATGAAGTCAGTTTGCTTTTCAGTGAAAAGCAATCACACGCTAGTAACACCAAGCCCCGCATATGTGAGAACTCCCAAAACCATGACAGAGAAAGAAGATTTCGATTAGAACCAATCATCTGGTTCAAAACGAACTTCTGAACACACAATAAAAGCCAAAGCTTATACCCTTCGCTTTTTAGTAGCAAGGTTGATACTAAATCTCTGAACGGCTCAACAGTGTATGTAATGAAATGAGCGGCTATTCCAGAAATTCGCCGTTAGTTACGCTCACTAAGGCTGTTACGGATAATCATATTTCAGTCTCATCCACTTCTGAACATCCTGCCTCGTGGTATGCATTCGGAAACCGACAGTAGGTGACCAGTTTCGTCTCTAGTCATCGAATGGATCAACTCTGCGGCAAATCGTAGTGGAGAATATGCTTATTTCAGTCAGCGAATGGACAAGATAACCACTGGTTTGACACCTAACTTTCGACCACCGTCAAGTAAAAGACTGGTCTTGAGGTGTGCACTTGAGACTAGGCAGGTAGAGTTAAAATGACAGGCAATCCAAATTGCTTTGTGTTTATGTGGACCAGTAGAGTTATAGCAAGTCCTTCAGCATGTCATCTGACCACGCAAGCAATTACTATCAGAATCAGCAACCGAGTGGATAAGGCCTTCCACCATTATCGCTGTAAAATGTCCCACATCCGATTTTCGCTGACCTGCTTTTTCTAATTTACACACACACACCGAATGTAATTGTAGATACCTGAAGAGGATGGCTGAAAACGGCCGTCTGCATAACTGAACTCTCAGTTCAAATTGGGTTCATGTAGCTATCTAGCATAAACTAGGATGTGTCCACTCTGAAGAGAGGTGGGCGTTGATCAAACCGACGTCTGTGCATAAAAGCTTGAAGTACATGGGACTTGTTGTTGCCGACTGGCGCAACTAACAGCATTTTCGGTAACCGTCGGGTTATCAGCAGATGTATTCTTCTACTCCCACTAATAAATTACGCATTTTTCCATATTCATTGACAAGTAGACAAAACAGTGATTTTTTGATAACTCAACCCCAGAAATTGGTCAGTGTAGAAAAGTGGACTGGTGCATATGAAGGGCTGACTTGATTTCGTTTTATATACAAACAGGACACCATGCAGCACAACGTGGATTTGAATCCGCTAAGTGTGCAGCTGCATACAAAATCGGCAGAACTGACGTGCTTCACTGAAACTTTCGTCGGATATACGAAGTTGGTTTGCAGTATGGCCACAGTAAACTCAGCCACCATTAAATTAACTTTGGAAACGCAACTCAACCGTTACTGGATGGGTCATGATGCTCTTTGGTGAATATATCAAAAGGCTCGAACTCTGTCGTGTTTCCAGAGCCGCTTTTGTACTTTCGATATGTTGCACAAAAATTTTTTGTCGATGAAGCATCGTCAAAATCGGACCATTCTGGCCCATTATTGCTTGTTGCCCGGTTGATTCCTTAAATCGCTTCCATTGTTTGAGTTGTTTCTAGTTGGGTTGTGACATAACTGCCCCAATCTTTATGAACATCCCGAAGGTTCGACGCTCTTTATTGAAAAGAAGGAAGTTCAGCGGTTTCTAGCATACCTTCGGGTCTACCTCGGTATGAACCACCAGCATTCAACGGAAGTGAACGGATTTTAAAGTCGAGAGCACATAGTCTTGAGAGATGGGGACAGCTTGTCGACGACGCCATGCTAGGAAGAGCTTTAATCCCACTACGTTAGATAATTGAAAACTATACTGTGATTAGCTAGAGACATACCTAACCTTTGTCAGAGCAACAAGACTTCAAGTATGTGCGCATTTGGAGTGAAATCGTCACTTGGCTGGCAGTCTGCCGAAACAGCCGTGCACCCCCATGCCAACGCTGACTATTTTGGTCGTGTAACCAACATCTCCATGGATGATACATGACTAGTATTTTACAGGTTTGATTGTTGACGTAAACGCGTCAGTCAGTGTTGTAAGCTCACATAGTCCAGTCACATCCACAGCCTCAAATCTAGCCAAGAAGCGACACTCAACAATCACGTAAGCAATAAATTATATATATATATATATATATATATATATATATAT